>CAXKVI010000654.1:0-16862 GCA_964058755.1 Campiglossa producta | reverse complement strand
CTTCGTGTCTCAAATCCTAAAATTGTCCTTTTATGCGACATTCACACGCACAGCCTTAGCCGCGCGCCTTTTAATCGTATATCATAACTGAATACATACGAACATAAATACTTGGCAATATAATACATTATCTAGGTATCTGTTGGAGTTTTGTTGCTATTTTTACTGCGACATGATAAATGCGCTGCAACAACAATTTGCTTAATTACTCGCAATTATCTTAATGAGTGCAGGCGAAAAAAGCAACAGCGTTGGCATCATTCCACAAAGTTGTTGATTTTTGATATTTCTTTTTTTTACCTAAGATTTTAGCTTTGACTTTGCTGGTAAGCGTGAAATTATAGCTAGCATTTACATTTGATATTTACGTGCTTATCATTGGAAAAGGATATTTGGATGTAGCATGTTTGTACAAATATTACGTATACGACGTAGCAGACGGGTGAGTTATAGTGCGATTTGAAGTGGAACCATTTTTTTTTATACTCAGTATAGTTTATTGAAATTTGGTGTGCCGGTAACTAAGAGCTCATCTTCCATCGGAGTTTAGAAATAACGACGTCAGATGATGACCACGCCCCATTTTTATATATACTGTTCCAATTCCTCTTTCTATTCGGATTTCCATTCCACAGTGATTCCGATCTCTCTACTTCTATTCCGACTGCTATCAAATTCAAATGTTTCTCTTTCCTTTCCTTTTATATTTTTATTCCGGGTTTTCAATCCTATTCCGATTCTTCTTCCTATTCCAGTTGTATCTCTTCCAATTGTGATGTCTATTAATATTCTAGTTCCAACTCAAACTAACATTTTTTTTCCTTTTCCAGTTTATATTTGTACTGTGATTCCCATTTCTATGAGTTCATATTTCCTTTCCAGTTCAAGCCCTATTTCTTTTCCGATAACGATTTCAATTTCAATGTCTGTTAATATTTCTTGAATTCCTGATTCTATTTCTCTCATATTTCTATTGCTATTATGATTTTCAGTTTTATCTCTGCCCCGATTCCAATTTACTTGTAAAATTTTTTTATTTTCAAATTTGTATTTAAATTCCTATTCGTATTCCGATTCCGATTCCTCTTCTTTTTCCTGTTCCCTTTCCTATCTCCCTTTTCATTTAATATTTGTTTTCATATTTCTGTTCCATTTCCCATTTCATTCCACATTCCTGTACCAATTCATAATCGCATTTCTATCCAAATTCCGTTCCAACTCCGATTTGTAGTCATACTTCAATTTCGTTTCAACTAATGGTGCTATTCTCTTCTTCCGGGCAGTGTCATTCTCAAGATGACCTCCGAAGACGGCAGATTGGATATAGTCAGGCGATACTCGAGGAACGTCCTCCTTACGAAACGTGTAGCCAGTTAGCGTAAAGTAGCCACAGGGCTCACGTAACGCGCTGTCTTGATGCTAAGCTCGGTCCCAGGTAAGGAAGAATTCGCGGGCCGTGGGAGGTTAGGTCATAGTGCGGTATACACAAAGATAAGAATGGAGTCCCACACTCGGATAGTCCGGCTGCTAGACCTTCTAGTAACGAGGGCTGAAACCCGGTTTGTGCATAAGGCATTTCCCACTCCCTCCCTGCTATTCTCACCTTGCCTGTCACCTTCTAATGAGGTGATGACACATTTCATGACAATTGTAAGTTATAGGAACAAGTGGAATTGGGCTATGACAATTATTAGAAGTCACGAAGATAAGCTACCTGGGAATATGGCAGTAAGATTCCAACTCCTATTGATCTTTGAGTTCTACTACTTTTTTCCTAGTTGGCCGGCTAGTCGATTCCCACTTTTCCACATACCTCAAAGAACAAGCAACACATTTCGTTACTAGGCCATCCAAATTTGTCTTAGGTAAAATAGGTTAAAAATTGTTGTACAAATATCAATGCACCCAGCTAGCAAACAAACCAAAGTAGGTCACACTCAATAGCTAACTGCTTACTCAATGCACCGCAAGTTATTTGAACAAATGGATTTTCGATGCATCGACGTCGAAGTCTGAAAGTGTCTCAAGCATTTCCCATAAATACCACCAACACTTGCGGCACCGACAGCAGTTTTGTGGCTCTCATCGAACGATCGAGCTACATTCCAAGATCTTTCTTCTTCTTTGGTAATCAAAAGCAAAAAATGCTACTAAGAATTTGCTGCCTACTAGTAGTGGGCATGGTAATACCTACGCAAGGATTCCATTTCGGTTGTTCGTTATTCAAAAAGTGCGGCAGTGAGGAGAGTAAACCTGTCACAACAACAACATCATACACTTTACCACCACCAAGCACCATCACACTCTCACCAGTTTCACCACCAACACAAACATACGTAGCACCAACAACATCACCAATTATAACACCAACTTATGTGCCAACACCATTCCCGGTGCCTGTACCGGCAACTGGAACTGCAGCTGCGCCCACGGCAACTGGAACTGCAGCTGCGCCCACAGCTGCTGCCCCAGCAGCAGCACCAGCAGCAGCACCAGCAGGAGGTCGTGCGCTGGCAGATGTCATGGAAGATGATGAGAATAGTAGTGGCGCACGTCAACGTGCAGGTCGCAGACAGAAAGTACAACGTGTATATCCAAGACGTAGACGTAGATTGTTGAAACGGCTGCCAGGATAAGATATTCCAGATGATATTTGATATGAATAAAAAATAAATAAATATACTTTAAAGCAAAAAGAAAAAAATTCCTTGTTTTGTTATAGTAGCACCAGCCCTACCCTCCCTACGATAGTCTGGGCCGTTTATCGTCCAGGTCGTATAGCACTATGCGTTAAGAGCCATGTACGATGCTTGACTGTCAAGGGGCCACATGAGCCCTATGTCCCTTGAACTTTAGCTTGAAAGATACAATTCGCTTTTGGAAAATCAACTGAGAGTGCGACCTTTAGTTACTCTAAAAAAAACTGTACAGCTCCCACATCACAGTACATTTTTGATCCGTTGGTCTAGACTAGAGTGAAAGTGATTCATCATCACTTACTATGTCTATACGCCAGTCCTTTGTTGTAGTTAACCTCGCCACAAATTTCCTAGCGCAGTTCAATGTGAACCTGTAAGAGTGTGTCTTTGTCAATCCCATATCCATAAGAAAGTCAGCGAAGTATATACTCCTTAGAGCTCAACCAGATCGACTCCCGAATCCTTACTGAGCAGGAAGATTTAGTTGCGGCTTGGTTCTGTAATGGGAGTCACTATTGAATGAGCAGCAAAGGTAAGGCTCAAAGTACCTAGCGTAAGGGCATCGACCTAAATTCCCATTCCCTTGGTGGCCTAGGTCTTATTTAGCGATAGTACGAGTATAATCCTAAGCATGAATCACTTAAGAGATGACTTTTCATTTTTAAGCAGATGACGTTTCATACAACACAATCTTTTTTTTTTTTTCAGAAGAACACCCCAATAGTCCCATATGGACTATTTGCATTATCGTTGAACAAACAGAAAGGTCCTGGTACCTTGATCTTGCATAAATGGCCCTCATAAAAGAGTAGCTAAGCCGAAGCTTGTAGTTCTAAAGAAAGCCGGACGAGAATATCTAGTCGTCCTCCATAGAACTGCAATAGGGAAATGAAGAATAGCCCGATTGGGCAGCTTTCATCACGTGACATAAGTCGAAGTTAACCCAATGTGTTGCGCAAACAGAGCAGGTAAATCGAAGGATACACCCCTATACCAGCTGACCACGCAAATTCGTTCGAGTGCAGAGAGGTAGTAACATGCCCCTTCCTTGATAAATAGGGAACCTGAGACAGTATTTCACAAATTTTGAGTCGAGCACTTAAGAGGATTACCTCACTAGTCCGAACAAGGATGCCAGAAAGCAATGTGGGGGAAGACATGGTCCAACTACGAGCCACGGGAAAGGATCTTATTGACGGTCTTATTGACCCTTCTGTGGTGTGTATCTATTTATGTATTCAGCGAACTCTAGCAATTACTCACGAAAAATGGTATGTGGGTACGCTGACGATATAGTTATTTTAGCATGACGAAAGTTTGATAACACTTTCTGCGATATCATCCAGAGAACTTTGAATTTAACAAAGGACAGGTGTGCGCAAATGGGCTTACGTTAAACTCAAACAAAACTGCCATCATTCTCTTCAAAGAAGATCCCTAACAGATCAGTCGTAAGCACAGTTAGGCTTTGACAATAGAGTTGGGAATTTTAGTTCATTAAAGTGATCAGAGATTTCTAGAGTTCGCCAAAATGAACTAGTTCGTTTTTAGTTCATTAGTTAAATTATTTGTATTTGTTTCGCTTAGGAAATAACTCCAAAAATGTTGGTAGGGGTATGAAAAGATGCCGTTTGGCTCAAGGGGCGCATCTTTTGATACTCCTCCTAGACTTTTCAACGTGTTTTTGCAGTTGATTCTTAAAGGAAACAAATACCATCTTATGTACGGAAGTACAAACCCTGCTAACCAGGAGCGGATAAAAAAATTACTTGGTCGCACTTACCAAAAAAGAGGTTATAAAAGTGGGCAATTTTTTTTAGCGAGGTTCTCTTTCTACCCATTTTGGAGTTTCTAATTCGTTTCGAAAATTATCGAATTATGCGTTGTTATTTCTTTACCTACTCTAACCCACGGTCATTTTTGGTATTGCACAGCACTAATTTGTGATTTTGTATTCAGCATGGCTAGCCCTGGTTGGCAGGGACCAAGGCGAATTCATTCTGAAGGTGGATTCGTCCCGCCATATGGTTTCTTCTTCTTCAAATTGTCCAATTGTTTATGTTGTTGCTTTATCTGACATTTTCGAGGAGAGAAAACAAAAACAAAATACAAGGAGTGTTAGCGTGCGTGTAGAACTGATTTCGCTCGAAACCACCTTTGGAACTAGTTACCGCGATCACTTCCATGATTTAGTTCAATGAACTGATTAGTTCATGAACTACACAAGTCTATTTGACAAGAGATATTAAAATTAAAAAGTATACTGACAGCTCGAAAATTTCAGAAAAAACTGGAGCGAGAGCTTTTCTGTCCAGAAATGAAAGATTGGTCGGGCTACGACAGACACACACAGTGATGGGTGGCTATAAGGGCAAACGTTAAAAAGAGATAGGCAACCTATCCAAGAATAGTCCAGGATTATAACAGAGGTCCGGTTGTTTTTGATGTTGTTAACGACAAGATCACTCCCAGAAGGTTTTGGGGAGTGATGTTGAAATTGGCAGTCCTTGGCCGGATACTGCGGTCTAGCCGAATTGTTTCGGGGGCGATTTGATATAACTAGTGGAACCTTCTAAGTCATGTCAACCCTCCATCCGAAAGGAAGTAGAAGACTAGGGAAATGAGAGGAATCAGATCCGTAGATCAACCATCGAGTTAGCACTTCATTACCTATGTGCATATTAGTCACCTCTTATGACCGGTATACCTACCTTGGGCATATTGTAAACCCCTAACCCGCAGGAGCCTAACAGAAGTCCTCAAATGTCATTGCAAAGCTCACTTGCATAAATTGATCATATAGTCGATTGACCTGTATCGCTTCTGCGTTATTGACGAAGAAGGCAGAAAACTGCCGAAGCTACAACTCTAGAAAGCAAGCATATACGCGAACTAAAGCCTTCCCTAATTCCCTAACTTCTTGAAGGTTATCGGTATTATAGACGTGCTAGGAGAATATGAGGACAAAATATATCTCAATATCGCAGTGTATCACTACGATCCACCTTTGAGCTGAATATACTCACACTTTGCAGAGCAATGGAACTCTAAACTACCTGTAACCCACAATTTTTGGCTCATAAGTATCCAATAAGATCACGAGATCCACACGAGAGTTTCTTAGCGTACTACTGTACCGCAAGCGAGAAACTCGCGAAACTACTTCGGGTTGTGAAATGAGATGCAATTAACCTTGCGCTCGGTCTCTCGAAGTGTCGACTTCATTTGATATGATCCTGATGTGACAGCTCCGAGAAGGTATAAAATTAAAATTTAAAATCTGAAAGTTGTCATACGCGCAGCTTAACTTAGCCAATCATGATCGAAAATCCTTCAATATATACCCTCACCATCACTCAAGGTTTTGAAAAAATTGTGTCAGGGATCACATATTTAAGGGTCAAGGTTCATTCTTCGCGACAGTTACAAAGTGGGGTCTAATAAGATATTCTTACAAAGAACGGACTCTAAGTGGTTTAGCTCTGCTTCTCGATCTTGTTTCTCCAATTTCAATAGCGTTGGACCATCGTGAGCGTGCTGTCGACTTTATCTAAGGCTATCATTCTGAACATTTCCTGTGGCCTAAAAAATAAACTCCACTTTCTCGTACTTCCTTATGGTATCCATCAAGATCTCATAAGAGAGAACTTTGGGTGCATTTTAAATTTAAAAACAAAAAATTATAAATTAACTCAAGCTCGATTCTACACAAGTGTTCAGTTATGTAAAGACTAAACAGATAATATTTGCTGTCGGCATTCAACTTTCATAACCAATAAACATTTACTTAATAAAAATGGGATCACGCCAAAACAACTGTTTCAAAGCCACTTCAAGAGATTTGTTCTTGTTAAATACAGAAATTGGGAAACGAATAAGAAAATTTACGCAGCTGCAATCCCATGTACCAACAAAACAAAGCTCACTTCCACGCAGCCATACAACCCTGCAATTGAAGCTCGCCGGTATAAAAGCTCCTCCATTTTCCACAAAAGGTATCAATCGTCTTGTAAGCATCTTTGGTGTAACAACTCATAGTTTACAAGATAAAAAAAAAATGTCCATCAAACTTTGCACTCTCTTTGTGCTGCTAGCAGTCCTGTGCTGCTGCACACCGAGCACATTTGCCAGACAACCGCTAAAGCTGCAAGAACAAGCAATCGGTTCGTTCCAAAAGTCAACCGATAAGAACGAAGCTGAAGTAGCGGATAAGAATGCTGAGCTAATAAACTACAACGGTGATGACTCCAAATACGAAACAGTGCTAAGAGAAAGCGGCCTAAGTCAGGAAAACGTCGACGATGAAGAGAATGTTGATGAGAACACAGATGATGATGCCAATGCTACAGGACGCGCCAGACGTAGACGTGGTAGACGTGGCAGACGCGGGCGTCGTGGCCGTCGTGGTCGTCGTAGCCGTCGTGGTCGTGGTCGTAGGAGGGGTCGCCGTGCTGGTAGACGTGGCGGTAGACGTCGTGGTCGCAGAAATAGGTTGGGCTAAGTAAAAACCTGTAGGACATTTTTGAGAAATAATAAACAAATGATTTAATGAATAACTGAAGTCTTGGTATTTTTAATTATTTTTTGTTGTACTATTTTTTATAAACTTTTATCGATCTTTGATTCGTCAACTATGGGATATTGAGTTCTCAGGGGAACGCTTTAGAACACAAGACAAGTCTTTGAATTAGCAACAGCTCGGCTAGCTTAAAATTAAAATTAAAATTAAAATAAAAATTAAAATTAAAATTAAAATTAAAATTAAAATTAAAATTAAAATTAAAATTAAAATTAAAATTAAAATTAAAATTAAAATTAAAATTAAAATTAAAATTAAAATTAAAATTAAAATTAAAATTAAAATTAAAATTAAAATTAAAATTAAAATTAAAATTAAAATTAAAATTAAAATTAAAATTAAAATTAAAATTAAAATTAAAATTAAAATTAAAATTAAAATTAAAATTAAAATTAAAATTAAAATTAAAATTAAAATTAAAATTAAAATTAAAATTAAAATTAAAATTAAAATTAAAATTAAAATTAAAATTAAAATTAAAATTAAAATTAAAATTAAAATTAAAATTAAAATTAAAATTAAAATTAAAATTAAAATTAAAATTAAAATTAAAATTAAAATTAAAATTAAAATTAAAATTAAAATTAAAATTAAAATTAAAATTAAAATTAAAATTAAAATTAAAATTAAAATTAAAATTAAAATTAAAATTAAAATTAAAATTAAAATTAAAATTAAAATTAAAATTAAAATTAAAATTAAAATTAAAATTAAAATTAAAATTAAAATTAAAATTAAAATTAAAATTAAAATTAAAATTAAAATTAAAATTAAAATTAAAATTAAAATTAAAATTAAAATTAAAATTAAAATTAAAAATAGAAATAAAATGACCAGGGGGATTCAGCTATAAAATTATATAACTTTAGCCATTTCAGCTACCGAGATATGTCAATTTATGTGATATTCGAAATTTTTGATATCGACAAATGTGGCATGGTTATCATCCGATTACGATCATTTTCAATAGCAACCTACCTGGCCAGAAAGTAATCAGTATAGGTACCAAATTCCATGCAAACAAATTTTTTATCGTGTACACTAACGGACAGACGGACGGAAATTCCTTACTCCTCCTTTTAACCTAAAAACTTTCATATATGGGACTCTATATATATCTCGATTATTTTGTTCTAGTACTAGTAAGCTGGGTATAATTATCGGAATGGTAGTTCTGTGACTAGTTTCTAACTGTTTTATCCGGGCTAATCGGAATTGAACCAACAAGCCTCTGCTACGTGTCTTTGCTACGATAAATACATGAATGGTAGGTGGCGCGCTTGTTTATGCTCCATTTTCACATAAGCCAAGCCGAATATTTTTCCTGTGCTTGTGGTACTTACATGAAAGAGGCGTCAGTAGCAGAAGAGTTGCCCAAAGGCTGATATAGGTTTTTTGTTTATGTAACTGTGGGCTATGGGTATTATTAAATAATACCAGAAGAACGAAATTTCCTCTGAACTAAAACTCTACATAAAATTGTACGTAGCCATTACCAGCTATTTCTGGCGTTATTCCAAAACTAAAACGCTATTACGCCCATCGAAATAAAAAATGAAAGCATTTGAGTTTCGTTTAAGCAAAATTTCTTGTGGGATTGAGTAGGCCCCTTAACAATTCTTCATTCTTGTCTTCATTTCATGTGAGTTCAAGGTCACTTACATTGAAATTTCTTTCAGACTGCTAGACCGTGGGCCATCTACACTTCAGAAAGGTTATGGAATACTGGGAGCCGGCTTCACTACTATTAAACACAAAAAACTGCCAAGTAATTGTAAAAAAAATGTGGGCTCAGCCCCAAAATATGCAAATGGATCTACACTGCAATCATTCGACCAAACATGCTCTATGGAGTTGTGGTATGGTGGCCTGCGCTGAACAAGGCAACAAACCTTAGTCTGTTAGGTAAAGTACACAGACCTTGCATGATCTGTATAAGCGGTGCGTTAAGAACAACGCCCAATGAAGCACTCCATGCCATTCTTGGCATTTTGCCACCCGATCTGGAAGGGCACCGGGTAGCAGCAGCATCGGCTCTGCGTCTAAGGGAAACGTCCGGCTGGGGCGCAAGCACTACTGGACATGACAGTATTGTGCTTTCTTCCGCTGAGCACAGATCCTTGTGCATCCACAACAGTCGGAGATAGCGGTTTTAAAATAAACATTCCCAGCAGGGAAGAATGGGAGAGCACGGATCCATTTATACCGATGTCTCGAAGTTAGACGGCAGAGTTGGAGGAGGGGTTTATTCAAAGAGCCGATGCTGCTGAACCTTAAGTTCTCCTTCAGACTACCTGATCACTGCAGTGTCTTCCAGGCTGAAGTTTCAGTAATCATGGACGCCGCAGCTTGGATAGGCCAACACACTATCGGACAGGATATTTTTATTCTCAGCGACAGCCAAGCGGCCATCTAATCCCTTGGCTCTTACTCGTTCAACTCTGAACTGACGCTCAGCTGTCGTCGATCTCTACAAGAGATGGCCCAACAGAACCGCGTGAACCTCACATGGGTCCCGGGGTATAGGCACGCGATGCTGTAGGAGTTGCAAGGATGATGAGGAGGAAAAAACGGTGGAGCACCTCATGTGCAACTGTCCGGCTTTAAGTGGCGCGAGAATGCGCTTTTTGGGAGTGCTTTCCTGGTTAGCCTACGCTAGGTCATAAAGGACCTAATGGCCTTCATCAACACATCTAAATGGTTCGAGGAAAAGTAACGGTGTCGGTTTAGGAACGTCCCGATAATACCGGGATTTTCCATATGGCAGGGTCCCGGAACTGACTATCCTAGTGTTGTCGGTATCACAACGGGCCTTTAATACTGGCCTAGGTGTGCCTCTGCGGCAGCCACTTGAACCTAACCTAATAGTAGCCGACACCGACGACCTAGCCATACAAGCCACAGTCCCCAAACCCAAATACAAAAAAAATAATTTTAAGCAAAAATCACAAAAAAAGTTTCAATTAATTTCCGTCATTTATTCTTTTCATCATATCATTAGCCTGTTGCAGGTGGTGCTGCAGGTGCTACTGCAGGTGTTACTGCTGGTGTTGCGCCTGTGCCTGTAGCCGTTATGGGTGGTGAAATTGGAGGAGGTGTCAAGGTAGGTGATATTGGTGCTGTTGGTGTGAAAGTCGTTGTAGCAGGTGGATTTCCGGTCGGACTCACTGTAACCGTGTAAGTAGAGGGTGGTCCTACCGATGGTGATGTGTAAGTGGTTGTGGTAGTGACTGGTTCAGATCCGCCGCAACTGCTGCCGCAATGCTTCTTGAAAAAGAAACCTTGCACCTGCGTTAGCAAACAGGCTACTCCAATTAAAAGCAAAGTTAATTTGATCCTCATTTTGAACTCGCTACGAACGGTTTGGAAACGAGTTTGATGCTGATTATTGAAAGATGAATGGCTTTTATACAAATTTCGGTTGAGAGCTTTTGAGAAAATATTTGCTCATCTATGCCAGCTTGTAGATAAATATTTTGTAAATATTTGCCATAAGTTTCGACCTACTTTCTTTTATTTGATTTACAATATGTAATGCACTTTTGGGGCAGAGAATTATGTAATCAACATTTGTAGTTGCAGCTTCTTACTTTTAATCAACAACATTTAGAATCTAATAATGGTATGGAACGCTTTGAAACTCACTGATCATCTGTAAATTCTATGAAATGATAAAGTGAAGAAAATGTGCATGTATTTGAAGTTTCTTTTGGCTCACTACCTGCTGCTATGTATGAATTTCAACCACTAGAAAAGCTCAAATTTTAAAAAAGTTGATAAAAATTTGTTGTTTTGTTGACGATCACAAACAAAGTAAATATTGGCACTTCTTTCTTCACCAATCAAAATTGTGGCACACTTTTCTGTTTGTTCAAGTGGTTCTAGACCCAACGCGCCGATGCCTTCAGCTCAGCATAACTTATTATAAAAGCTTTGCATCAGCAGCAGTACTAGCATCAGACATCACAGACAGCTCAAGAGCGCCGCACAACCTAAAAAGCTACTAAAACTAAAACAAAAAAAAAAACAAATGTCTCCTAAAAGTTTTTATTTCCTCGCGGCGATCTTCGCCATCATTTGCGTGGTACAATTTGAGAGCGCGTCAGCAGAACGCATACGTCGTGTTATTGCTCGTAATGCCAACAACAATAAATTAAACATTAGAAATAATTATATTAAGGACAATAAGAAGGAGGACATATCAAAACATATTGAAAGTGAGGATGGAGTTGAAGAGGCTGAAGATATTGGTGACAATTTCGATGTAAAGTATGCGCAAGCAGGAAAAGCAGCTCAGTTTGCCAAAGTTAAGCTACCAGAGGTTGAGGAGCAAAGCCAAGTAGAGGGCCGTGCACGTCGTCGACGAGGACCACGAGTTGTGCGCCGATCAAAGAAAACCAGACGTGGTCAAAGCCAAAGTGGATAAAATCGCGCCGTAAGTGAGAGAAAACGAACTGTGTATGATAATGAATAATAAAAGAATATAAAAAAATTTAAAATCGTGAGTTCCGAGTTATTTTTGTTTAGGCTTTCAGCAGCTGGCATGCGACTGGTTCGAAAATTTTTGTACAGTTACTTTTTTTTAGTTTTTGAGTTCGAAGAAGTTTTTTAACCGACCAATTTGTTTATCCGCAGACGTGGTAAGTCCTATTCGCTTAAGGTAGAGTCCACTTAATGGAAATTCTTATAAAATTACCTGCTACAATCCAATTTGGCATTTGGATTTTTTACAGGATTGCCATCTACCTGAAATTAAAAAAAAATTAGATACATATCGTCGCTCCCAACGAAGACTAATACGGTTCAGTTAGCGTGGAAGACTAACACGGTTCGATCTCTGCGTGGAAGACTAACACACTTCGTTCTCTGTGTGGAAGACTAACACTCTTCGTTCTCTGCGTGGAAGACTAACACACTTCAGTTTTCTGCATCGAAGACTAATACACTTCAGTTTTCTGCGTCGAAAACTAACTCAGTTCAGTTCTATGCGAACTGTGTTAGTCTTCGACGCAGAGAACGAAGTGTGTTTGTTTTCGACGCCGATAACTGAAGTGGGTTAGTCTTCCACGCAGAAAACTGAAGTGTGTAAGTCTTCCAAGCAGAGAACGAAGAGTGTTAGTCTTCGACGCAGAAAGCTGAAGTGTGTTAGTCTTCCACGCAGAGAGAAGTGTTTTAGTTTTCGACGCAGAAAACTCAACCGTGTTAGTCTTCGTTGGGAGCGACGATATATCGTAATGGGTTTGAAGAAACGGTATTTTGCGTCGATCAGTTGTTCGGCTTCATACGTTTTCGAAGTAGTCACTAGGATTGTTGACTGTCCTGTTCTACTTGGAATAATTTTCTTCCATATTCCCAACAGGCATCTTGGACATACAGACATTTTCTTTGCTGGTGCTTTTAAAACTCCTTATTTAAAAAAAAAAAATCGCTACTTAATAGGGGCTTGATATTTTTCAACACAAACTCCAGATAAATATGTTGAGATCGATTATTCTTTTTCAATAAATCTATATTCTATAAGTAAAGTTCGTTTTTTATAACAACTTAGTTTTAATTTCGGTGAATCACGCTAGTTACCTACCTACCTATCTCAAGCCTTCAACGTTCAGCACAAAAGAGCAAGGTATCTACCGGAAACTTGGCATATAAGTTACCCACATGAAAGACATTGACTGTACCAAGAATACCTGAAATCGTCCTTTCTCTTGGGGACCACTACAAAAAATTTGACTAAAAATTTTAATTTCAACTAAAAAAATTTCATATCTTCAAGAAACTTTCCAAATAAGTTACTCTACAGCTGTGTATTATTTGTTTCTTCAGCTTTATCTTAAAGCATTACAATAGGTAGGTTTACACATACGTTAACAATAAAATATTACGTATACGCCATGTCAATTTTACGGAAATTTCATCATTATGTCAAGGGGGGTATATATGGGCAAACAAGTGTTTCTGAAATCGATAGAAAATATTCCAAAATTTCATTTGATTATAGTTTCAAGGTGTAGCATGCTGTAGCCTCCAAAGCTCGCCACCCAGGTTTTATACAATTAAATAAAATGTTTGAAATATTGCTGTTACGTTCAATTTATTTGAATGCTTTCATTTTATTAAATTTTCGCTACCTACTCTGAACTTTTTTTTCATTTTCCTAACTTGAATACACAAATCATTCAGAATCTTCCAACATCTTTTCCCCTAACCAATCATATTAATACCAACATCGTGGATGTACTTATGTATGGTGTGTCTCCTGCTTATTCCTACGCTCACATTGTGCCTTCAGCACCAGTAGTGGGAGTTGTGTGACATGTACGAAAATTTTTTATTTATTTTTTATTCTCTGCTACTTTTTTTCTTTTCTAGCTTTCTCCTCAAGCCAATTCTCACATGTAGCACTCGTGTGAATGTATGTATTACATACCTCAAGCGGCACTTGTTTTTGTATACCACTTATGTAAGCTTTTTTTTTCCCCCCACAGCATTTGTCATTTAAAGTTGTATCTCTCTGTATGTACTCCCACATGACATGACGACAGTTAGAAGAACTAGGATATATGAGAATGAAAACGAGAATATGAGGCAAAGAGGATACAGCGCATTGGGTGCGTATATATACGAGTATGTATCTACGTATGCTACGATTCTGATTGGACGCAACACATTTGGCCGTCTCATATCTCCTCTCGGTGGTATATAGAGCATATTTCACACACATGCAGTACACCCATGTATAGCTATCAATATGTATGTATGTATGTATGGGCATGTTCTTTCACATAAAAGCGCCTACACATTGGTGTTAGTATTGGCGCCGACGCGAGCTGTATCCTTGTGTGTAGTACCTACATACATATGACATTTGTGTGACCATTGGAAAACTCCACCCACATAAGTGAGGTGATGCGACGACTGAAATAAATCGATGATTTTAACATTCTCACAAATTTGCGTTTTTTGTTGCTTTATTGGTGTTGGAATAATCACGTACGGGTTGCAGATTGATATACAACAATAATACGAATAGGTATAATCAAAGAATATGTATACGTATGTGGGACTACACATGAGTAGGTTCAGAGCTTGGGGCACCTAAGTACAGACATATAATATTACTTGCCGATAATCAAGCGATTTGAGTGTGATTATTGGCGGTTAGGGCTCGATGTGTCGACCAAAAATTTTTGTTTTAAATTATGTTGACATATCCACTTAAATATCGCTTAAGCCCTTTCCGAGATAGAGGTCGATATACGAAGAAATGAATAAAATGAGATAAGGTGGAAAATATCTTAGTTGAAATGCGGCCAGAAATATCTTTCATTTGAAACCCATTTTGGCATATTCTGCTTAATATTCAAACAAAATTCAGATACCATGCCTCCATGTAAACCGCCACAAGTGACAGCATCTAAGTAGCAAATAGTCAAATTCGGTGTCCAAATATCCTTACGGAATAAAGTTGTTTGATTTAGCCGCGACTCTAATTAAGGCCATCTGTCGTGCCAGATTTCGGCATAAGAAGATCCTACAGGCTTAGCTCTAGTTTCCTGAGTGTGTGCAGTCTACGATCTTCAACAATTTCAATTTGAGAGGCTTGAGTTTGGAAATAAAAATGCCGAATAATTTAGTGCTACCGTCTGGCGAAAAAGACGTTGCGATGACCGCTCTTTTACCTATACTAATCCAATCTTGGCTTACCAATACTGACAAAGAGAATCTGGAAAATAAATTTTAGTCAGGTCTCATCAACATTTATTGACCCTCAAAGCACGCCAGTCGTTCCTTTTTAGCGACAACTGACGCCAATTGGAAACACCAAGATAGTTCACGTCAACCTCCAGTTGTTGTTGTTTTCATCTCAGTCGAGGTCTCCTCCTTCCTCTGCTGTCGAATTCTGGTATCGATAGGAAAACCTCTTGTGATGGAGCCTGCTTGTCCATTCGCGAAGTCTTTGGGCTTTAATTCGCTGCACCATGGTCAAGTCTGCGTAAAGCTGGTATATATCATCGTTAATCTCCTTCGGTACTAGCCGTTGGCATCACGGGAAGGACCATAAATCCTCCGAAGAACTTTTCACTTAAATACTCCAAGCGCTATCTCATCTTCTCTTGACACTGTCCATGATTCTGAGCCGTACATTAGGAGTGATATGATGATACACTTATAGAGCGTGACCTATGTTTGTCGAGAGAGGACTTTACTTCTCAATTGCCCACTTAGTCCGAGGTAACACTTGTTGGCAAGAGTGATTCTCCGTGAAATTACTAGACTCACATTATTTTCGATGTAAATGCTGGTTCCCAAGTAGACGAAGTCCCTCACAGTTTAAAAATGTGTTACTATCAACGGTGACGTGGCTGACAAGGTCAATACACCCTCACTTTTATTTCTACCGGGACCTGTTCTATAGGCTGATACTGATACTGTTTAGCCAGCCAATGCATACAAATTCTCAACAAACGCCGTTAGAGGTCGCGCTGTATGCAAAGCTACATATATAAAGAACTAAAGAGTTGCGTTGGCTGCTGGGTCAAGTGTTCAATGTCGTCATTTCAAAAGTCACGGTCACTCTTATTGTACCTGCCACTATCAAAGTGACTGTCATTTCAAAAGTTGCAGTCACTCTTATTGTACCTGTCACTATCAAAGTCCCTATCACCATCACTATTCCGACCACTGACACAGTAACGCTTATGGTTACCGTCTTTTATGATCACATACAGTAAAACCTACTTAAAACTAACAATCATAAAGTAAATAATTTTTGATTACTTGAATTTTTTGTAAACTCCCTTTAAATCTGAATTCTATTCTATCTTCGTTGGTGTGCCACACCACACTTTAACAATTCATTCAACCTAATTCTAAGACAATTTAAATAAAAGTAGGTCAGTAAAATTTTAAGTTTTATGTTTGCGAAAACTCACTTTGAAACAAAAAAAGTTTTTTTCTTTAATAACTTCACAGCCAACAAACTAAAAAAAAGTTTAATTTTCAAAGTCACGCCAAACAGCAGCGTTATTGGCAGGGGATGCGGTTTGCAGCTTAAACAGTACGTAGAGTCCAAATTAGAGGCGTAGAAGCAACTTTTTAACCAACAAATGTTAGAACAAAAATAAAACTTTTATAAGCGTCTAGCGAGTCGGCTCCCTACGCTTAGCGCAATTGTTTGACAAAAGTTTAGATAATATAAATATATAGCTTTGCCGATTCATGGAATATCACATATGGCGCATAAGCAAAAGATGGAGTCGTATCCAACTCCAATGACTCAATGTTGTTGCGATTGCCACCAACACCAAAAACAAAACTTCATGAATAATTTCCAAACTTAGTTTTTGTTTCGGAAGTAGTACGCAATGAAACTCAACCTTTTTTATCTAACGCTTTTTTTTTGTTTCTGTAACGCACTTTGGAAAGTTTGTGCATGTTTGGTTTGATTGTTGTAACCTTTTGTTGTTGTACATACCTTTTTTTAAATTTCACAGCAGTCTAGCAAAATTGGCAGCAGGCTGAAAAGTTGGCTACCAGACAAACGGTTGTGTTAGACAAGTTTACAATTTTCAAAAACTAATTTG
>CAXKVI010000653.1:0-16899 GCA_964058755.1 Campiglossa producta | reverse complement strand
ATACTCGCCGTTGGCATCACGGGAAGGACCATAAATCTTCCGGAGAACTTTTCTCTCAAATACTCCAAGGGCCATCTCATCTTCTCTTGACATTGTCCATGAATCTGAGACATACATCAGGACAGGTATGATGAGAGACTTATAGAGCGTGATCTTTGTTCTTCGAGAGAGGACTTTACTTCTCAATTGCCTACTCAGTCCAAAGTAGCACTTGTTGGCAAGAGTGATTCTCCGCTGGATTTCTAGACTGATATTATTTTCGGTGTTGATACTGGTTCCAAATAGACGAAGTCCCTCACAGTTTCAAATTTGTAACTATCAACAGTGACATGGCTGCCAAGGTGCAGGTGCGCCGATTCTTTCTTTGATGACAGCAAATACTTCGTCTTGTCCTCGTTCACGGCAAGACCCACTTTTTTCGCTTCCTTATCCAGTCCAGAGAAGGCAGTGCTTACGGCGCGGTTGTTAAGGCCAATGATATCAATATCATCGGCATACGCCAGCAATTGCACGCTCTTGTAAAAGATTGTACCATTGCGGTTTAGCTCTGACCATAGTCCAGCGAATTAAAGCCCAAAGACTCCGCTGGCTGGGCCATGTTATGCGAATGGACAAAGAAGCTCCAGCACAGAAGGTTTTCCTATCGTCGCCTGAATTCGGCAGCAGAGGAAGGGGGAGGCCTCGACTGAGATGGAAACAACAGGTGGAGGATGACTTGAACTCCCTTGGGGTTTCCAATTGGCGTCCGTTATCGCTAAAAAGGAATGACTGGCGTGCTTTGATACGAAACGGCCAAAATCGCTTAGGCGGTTAAGCGCCAATAAATGATGATGATGATGTTTGTAAGTATGAGAAGAAGAAGAGATAGACCCACTAATAAGTATACCGTTATGTCAGGACGATGAGTTGATTCGATTTAGCCATGTCCGTCTGTCCGTCCGTCCGTCTGTCCGTCTGTTTGTATGCAAACTAGTCCCTCAATTTTAGAGATATCTCGATGAAATTTGGTATGGAGGCGTTATTTTATATGAGAATAATCATTCGTCGGAACCAGCAAGATCGGACCAAAACTACTCATAGCTCCCATACAATCGATTGTTCCGATAAACGGATTTCGGGCTATAACTTCTGTAATTAAAGAGCTAGTAACGTGAAATTTTGTAGGTATTGATATTTTTTTATGCGAAATATCGATGTTGAAAATCATTGAGATGGGATAAATATTTCAATCGATTGTTCCGATAAACGGATTTCGGGCTATAACTCCTGTAATTATAAAGCTAGGAACGTGAAATTTTTTAAGTATTGCTATTTTTATATGTGAAATATCGATGTTGAAAATCATTGAGGTGAGATAAATATTTCACATAGCCCCCATACAATCGATTGTTCCGATAAACGGATTTTGGGCTATAACTGCTATAATTATATATAGGGCCGTGAACTTTCGTAACTATTGCTCTGTTAGAAAGTGGAATGTCGATGTTAAAAATCAATGAGATTGGACCAACAAAACACATCGCCCCCATATTATCGATAGTTCCGATAATTTCGGTATGAGCTAAAGTTAAATTCACACAGGCTTTACTGGGGATCGAACAGTGAAAATCGTGACGCTTATTCATGAAAGGTATATAGCCTTCGGCACAGCCGAAGACAGCTTTCCTTACTTGTTTTTTTAATATTGAACAAGATATTCCAATATTGGTATCAAATGAAAGGTATTTTTAGCCGTATACTCAATATGACAATTCTATCAGGGTTGCCACCTAGGGTTGCCAACCTAACGGCAATTTTCTTTTTTTTTCAAACGCGATGAAGGATTCTAACTACTCTGACCACCAAGCTGGTGCATGACCGACATAGTTTTTTTTTTTTAAATTTTTCCAGTATTTGCTTTCCTCATATATTTCCCCACTCATTGTTTTCCTAATCTATATGGGTGATTCCTTGGAAACTGATATATTTTTGTTCACCGATTTTAACGTCAAAAATTTATAACAAACAGACATTTTTTCAGGGCTGGAACCGGTTCAGTACCGAACCGGTTTTTGAACCGAACTAAAGCAATTTTTCAGTCTTTGAACCGAACCACGAACCGAACCATTTTTTTTGGAGATGTATGAACCGAACCGAAAAAAAAAATGGTTCGGTTCTGTTCAAAATTGGAATAAATTAAGAGTTTCAACTTATATGCCTAAAACTTTCCTAAAAATGGCACTTACTGGTATTTCGATTAACATTCAAGTTTAAAAGGTTGAAAGATAGAAGTATACGCAAGAAAAACACTTTTTTCATTTTTGCGCCGTTGTCAAAATGAGTTCAATTCCTGCCAACTGCATGCCATTTGACAGCGTAAAGATGAAAAGGGTTTTTCGTTATGCATCCAACTTCCTTTATCTACTTTGGTTTTCTCATAAACAAAACAAAACATACAAAACTGAAAGTCCATGGCGTTTCCAGCAACTTTAATTATTCAAGGGAAAATAAATAATGTATGAAAAATCGTCTTACTTTACCAAATAGGAAAACTTTAGTGGACGTCATTAATTGCATCAATAATATAAATCGCCTTTCTCCACACTCAGACGTTTTAAAATTCTGGTAAACATATTCAGATAAAGAATTAAAAATAATTGCTGAGATTGTACTTGCTGTTCCTGCCACATAAGTGTCGGTAGAAAGAGCATTTTCAACTTTAAAATGTTTTTGAAGGGCAAGTATAGTCAAAGAATTATTAGAAGACATTCTTTTGATAAACTTAAATACTAAACAACCAAATGATGTATTTTTTATCAAAATTATGTCTTCTAACAAGTCTTCGTCTATACCCAGCCAGCAGAGCAACGTACGTTTTAACGATCTTATATTTTTCCATCGTTTTTCGTATCCGAAAAGGGCCCGGAAATTATACTGCTGGGCTGGATTTACTGTTGGTTCGTTTTTTCACAATTTTCAGTATCCGAAAACGGTCCGGAAACTATACTGCCATCCTATTTAAGAATGTGGGTATCTACATATTTTTTTCGAAAATAAGTTATTTATATAGGTGTACTCGTCTTGAAAACTCGAGTTTATTCTTGAAAAAATATTTTGTAATTTGCAAATGAATATAAAGTTATTGCTAAATTAAATTCTGTCTTTTGTAGTATCTACACAGTTTTTCCACAAATCCTAAAAAAAAATGTGGGTATCTACAAAACTTTTGCCGTATCTACACTTTTAATAGGAAAACAAGTGAAATAAGAGCCGGTCTCCTATTCAAAGGCGATATATCTGCTCTATAATTTGTAGATACCCACATTTTTAAATAGGAGTGTCAGCTTTTTGTAGCTGGGACTCCTTTTATATTACATACAAAATATGCAGTATCTGCTAATGAAAAGTTTTCTAACAGTATTTTGCATTGAAAAAAGATTAGTATCTACATTTTGCATACACAGAAATCGAAATTAATGTTTTTTTTTTTTGCATAAATAGAAAGATTTGGATGTGGACTTTCTAAAATGGCAATTTTTAATTACAAAATTAATATATGTTGAATGTAGATACCCAGATTCTTAAATAGGACGGCAGTATACTGCTGGACTGATTTTCCGTTGGTTCGTTGTTTCGCAATTTTTCGTATCCGAAAACGGTCCGGAAACTATACTGATAAAAACAGTGATCCCAAAAACATCAAAAAATTATACCAAAACCTTCAGAAAATTATTCCAAAAACATAAGAAATCGTATCAGAAAACGTGAAAAAAAACACAAAAAAGCATGATAGAATGCGTCGGTTTTAGGAAAGTTTTTTGTACTTTTACAGACATACGTTTCGTTCGCAGATTTTACTGGGAAAAAGGATCGGATTTTCACTTTAATTTTTTTATATTTTTGGGCAGTATTTTTTGTCACTCTCACTCATAATACGGTTTCAGTACTGGTATGAGGGTGATAGTTTTACTCCAAAAAAAAAAAAAAAATAAAGAAATACAAACTAGGCAGCTAAAAACAAACGAAACGGTTTATATTTCTCAGTTTTTATTTGTCACTTGGACGTTTCTCTCTTATTTTATGTGAACATTTTTTGTTTACATTTTTATATTGAAAGTTTTGTGCGCGAATTCATATAAAAACGAGTTTGTTTGTGAAATAATTAAATAAAATATCCATATAAATATTTTTCAGAGTCTTTTTTTTGTCTATTGCGAAAAAACAGTGCAGAAAAATTAAGAAAAGTGTATGTAAACAAAAACATGTCAAACGGGGTTCCTTGTGCGCATGTGTCTTTGTCTCACTCCTTCGCAGACAAAAAATACTGGCCAAAAAACCAAGGACTGAACCGAAACCGTAACCGTAACTGATTAAAACCGATTCATTTTTCAAAACCGAAACCGTAACCGTTATTTTGATCTGGAAAATACCGAAACCGTTTCAAAATCCGGAACCGGTTCCAAACGGTTTTGAATTTTTTCAAAATCTTACTTCTGTGAGTGGGCACATAGGTACTTCCTTTTACAAACAGATACCCTGAAAGTTTTCATGGAAGATTGTCGAGCCACGTTTTGACATCAGTATCAAAATTCTGAAAGAGGAAGTTTGACTATAGTTGAATGAAGCGATCGAAACAAATTTACGAGATCCGAAAAAGAAATGTTCAGGCTTGTATCGGAAAGCGCCACTAATTTTAATGTTTTTAACGATTTATACATTTCATTTGGCTTCCATTTTAATAAAAAACTAGAGTTAACTTTAGGAATTTGTTTTGCAGAAATTTCATCCATGCATAGCGTTAATAAATGTGTTATTATATTGGAGAAATCCCATCATGGCCGCAGGAAAAAAGTTATGAAAATTCAGACCAATTTCGTAGCTACATAGGTACTTGAGTATTTTAGTAGTACATTTTTTTTTTTCTGTTTTTATTTGGAAACCGAAACCGGAACGAAACCGTAACCGAAACCGAAATAAATTTTGAAGAACGAAACCGGCACCGAAACCGAAACACGTTGCAAAAACCGAAACCGAAACCGGAACCTTATTTTAATCGGTTTCAGACCTTCCAAAAAACCAAAACCATTTAAGTGAAAATACGTAGTGTCATATAGCTATAAATGAAGCATGAAAACAGAAAAATATACAGTATGTTTCTTTACATAATAATAGTTTTCAGTAGGGGGACTCATCAAACCTTATAAACACCTTCTAAAGCGTGTAAACCAAAGGCCGGCAGATATTTTCCTGGGAGTCGAAGTATGTTCGGCCATCTCACGTACACAGTTCGTAATTACACGCACACAGCACGAACGTCAACAAGCAGAGAATCAAATTTTATTCAGTTTTATGCTAGCATTGATTGAAGCAGGTCGATACCGCATTCCTTCTATTATTTCTTGCTTATATTGGTACACTGAGCATATATGCAAAATATATTTTTCATTAATAAGATGGAGGTACAAAACGATTTTTTTTGCGTAAATATTTTTAATGATGCTGAGTGTCTTGTATGCGGCCAAGTTTTAAAATGCAAAGACAAATTAAAATAAATCAAAAAAAATCTGCTAATATTTAAGTTATGTCGTCAAAATTTATTTGTTCAGTTATACCTAGTACAGGTACTTTTCGCATTGCAGCACTTACATAATTTGAAAATTAAAAAAAAATTCAAGTATACACAAAACATAAGATACATATACATATACATATGTGTTCTTATTAAATATAAGTTTAGTGGCCGTCGTCAAGATTTGTGTTAAGTTATACAACATACAAATTTTTTCCAGTGCAATACCACCAACACACAAGCATTTTTGAGCGTAATACACTAATACTCTCACATATTGCGCCCTCTCTGTTTGCCGGCTACTGGTGTAAACGTATAAATTTATCAAGTGTGTAAATGAACTGTCAAAATTTGTATGGAACGCAGTTTACACAAATTTGATAAACTTCCGCGTCGATTTTGGTGTGTAAAAGAGTGCGTAAATTTATCCAATGCAATGACGACGTTCGACATGTAATTTTTTTAATGCATTCAATGCACACTGGATAAAAATAGAAGAATATGCTGAAAATGGGTCGCAAATTACTTTTTCAATCAGAATTTCGAAGTAAAAAGTTTTTGTTTGACACCAACTACGCATAAATTTATCTAGGGCGTTCATCTAACTGATCTGATAAATGTATAAACTTACGCATTTCATAAACTTTTAAGGTTTGATGAATTACCTTAGTATTGTATTGCTATTATAACTTTTTGCCGATATATTAATAAATACACAGTGCAACAGCCATTTTACACTTTTGAAGCGACCTAGTAGATATTGTTTATCTGGTCGAGTTATAAACGAAACGCCCTTTAAAAAGTTTGTAACACCCCCAAAATCTGGTTTTAATGCCAAAAAACAATTTTTTCAGTTTCTTCGTAAAAAAAAATTCATTAAAAATCCAATTTTCAACCGATAGAAAATTGTTGAAAATTGAAAAAACTGAGGCGGTATATTTTCAGGGGCGTCTCCGAAATTTAAGGATGGGGGTACGGGGCTAGCGACCCCACGGCCCTCTAAAGTTTTTATTGGTCGAATATTCGATCACAAGCGATACTAGTTCATATAAATCGATGTCATAAATCCATCAGTGACGAGTTTTACACAGTCGAATTAGTTTTCAAAAATGCACCGCCATATTGGATCCACCATTTTGAATTTAAAAAACCCGATATCGCATTCGTAATCAGACAACGCATAAACCCCTAAGTACCAAGTTTCAATAAAATCCAATTATTTTTCAAAAAAATCACTGCCATATTGGACCCGCCATTTTGAATTTAAAAAAACTGACATCGGATTCATAATCAGCGATGTCATAAACATTCTAGATGCGAAATATATCCAAAAAACCAATGCGCAATGAGATCAGTGTAGCCGTTTTCTATTTCGAAACATATTTTCAGGAGTTAAACCCTTTCTACTCATCCAAAAAGGCTATTGAATTGCAGGAATATTCGCCAATGAAAACAGAATAACAACACACAAAAACGCAAATTTTTACTGCACTTAAACATGTTAAAAAGAAATTAAAATTGCAAGTACTCATTTTTTTTATAAAAACGAGTAGCGGGACCTCTAAACCACCTTTAAAAAAAAAAAAAAATAGCAGCCTCGTTTTTTGCCATAAGGAACAATAATTGGGGGTAGCGTTTTAGAATTTCCAAAAAGTCCATATGCAGCCTAATATGCAGCCTAAACCAAAATCTAATATTTTGGTGCCAAGCGCCCTACAGGAGTACTGTGTTCAATTAGGCGGGTCGATTTCGAAATCGCCCAAGTGAAAAATAATCGTATTTCGGTAACGGCAATTTAGGGGATGCGCCAACCTTTCTACTATGAGGTGAAGAATCGCCGTGGTGTAGCGGTTAAGTGTTCGGCCTTCTACACCAAGTCGTGGCGGTTCGATGCCCGGCAAAAGTAACATCAAAAATTATTTAGAAAAAGAATTTTTCTAAATGGGGTCGCCCCTCGGCAGTAGTTGGCAAACTCTCCGGGTGTATTTCTGCCATGAGAAGCTTCTCGGCAAAAAATTCACTTTGCAAGTGCCGTTCGGAGTCGGCAAAAAACTGTAGGTCCCGCCAACTTGTAGGAAAAACTCAAAGGCAACACACCACAAGTTGGAAAGAGAAGCTCGGCCAAAAATCTCGTTAGAGGCTATGATAACCTGTTGGTATATCGCCGCCATTAGTTTTTTTTTTTAGGGATCAAGCTAAGTTACTTTACCGAAGGAAGCATACCTCTAAACTCAATTCTGATGTCCCGACTTTTTACTTTTGTCCTTGAGCGCAAAAGTTTGAAAAATCCTTAGTTGACCCATTTAGAATGCCCGAATCGTGCTCAAATGTATGACCGACCCCCACTAACTTTTAAGGGCTGACGGACCCATGACAGTGGCACACCCCCTAAACCACCACCCGGGGGGTTCCCCATGCAAACATTTAAAAAAATAACCATTTTTGGCACTTTTTATGAAAAAATCAGTGAAATGGCTATGTTTTTTAAAGTTCTTAAGAGAAAAATGAACTCCAGAAATAAAAAAATAGTCACTTAGCTGATTTTATCAGGTAAAGTGCCAAAAATTGTGATTTTTTGATTTTTTTGTATGGGGATCCCCAAAGGTGGGGTCTTAGGGGGTGCGCCACTGGCATCGGTGAGTCGGCCTTAAAAGATTAGTGGAGTTCAGTCATACTTTTTAACACGATTGGGGCACTCTAAATGGGTAAACTTAGGATTTTTCACACTTTGGCGTTCAAGGTCAAAAGTACAAAGTCGAGACATCAGAATTGGTTTTAGAGGTATGCTTCCTTCGGCAAAGTATCTTATTTTGATCCCTAAAACACGATTTTCCTTGTCACTTGGGTGAATTTCAAATCGACCCGCATAATTGAACATACACTGATAAAAATAATTGTCCTAAGATTGAGGAAACGTACTACTTGGCTTAAAAAAACATATTTTTCCTATTTTTAAGGAAAAAACTCTGTTTTAGGGACAAATCTACTTAGTTTAAAAGAACATTTCTACTTGCCATAAGTAAATCAATGTTCTCATTTCAGTATTAAATTTTACTAGTTTCAATCAATTTACAAGTTTATTAAGTATAAAACTGTCCTTAAGTTCAAAATAAGTAAATATTTCCTCATGCTGAAGACATTTTTTCCAGTGATATAAAGGCAGTGTTTAACTTAATTTAGGCCCATATTTACTTATTTTCGCTGTCGCCGCCAAAAACTTTCTGCCCGCGTAATTTTTAAAGAATTTTATTACATATTAAGTATACAACTATCCTAAAAATTCAAAATAAGTCAATATTTCCTTATGTTGGGAGGCAACGTGAGTAAGAGTGGTGAAATTCCATAAACAGAACAAAGGTGTAATTAGACGCTGTCAAGCGTAAGTATTCAATAGCTTCATGGTAGACATCTGAATTTACCATTCGAAAAGTTGTGAGTCGATTCTCGCTGAAGGCAATATAAGAACTGTGTAAAATAATTTTTTTTAAGTTTAAAATTACTTAACTACCATTTAAGTACAACCCCTACTTAAAAGTAAATTTAAGTATAACAACTTCTTTCTTTTAAGGCAGTGCGGCCTTGGTGCCATATTGTTCCCTTCATTTACTTGAATTTGTATGGAGGTTTCCTTACTTTAAGGAAATCATTTTTATCGGTGTAGTACCCCTGTAGGGCGCTTGAGACCAAAAAATTGAAACTTGAAGTCCTTTCCAAAAAAAAAAAACTAGTATAATTAAGTAGTGAATGCCCCTCGATGACACATACCCAATAAGGTTCATTCATTATCAATTAGTGGCAAAAAAATGGCGTCTAAACCGGAAAAACCGAAAAAAAATTCAAAAAATTCAACTTCTCGCGTGAAAAATATATCATAACATTTTCAAATGAACAAAAAACTATACACATTTTGAAAGTGTCAATAATTCTCTACCCAAAACCGTTGTGAATTTCAAAATCGGTTGAAAGCTTGATTTTTAATGATTTTTTTTTCAACGAAAACTCTGAAAAAACCCGATTTCTTGGCCTTAAAACCAGATTTTGGGGGTGTTACATTTCTTTTGAACGGTGTTTCGTGTATAACTCGACCAGATGAACAATCTCTACTAGGTCGCTTCCAAAGTGTATTCCATCTTTTCTTTTTTGTCGCACTGTGATATCTTTTTTCAGTAAACGGAGAATGGCTGAACCGAGTTTAACCAAACTTTGCCACATTGAAGAGACACATGTGGAGAAGGTTTATAACTAAAAAAAGATGGTTATCAAAAAAGGGGGCGTGGAACCTCAAATACAAACTAACTTTTTCAAGCAGAATATCTGTAAAAGGGTTCAAGGTAGGGACCTGAAAATTGGTATAGACCTATATGATATCAAAAGCATTCTCATACATAAAAAGGGTGGTTATCAGAAAAGGGGGCGTGGCACCTCCCATACAAACAAAATTTTCCGAGCAGAATATCTGAGAAAGGGTTCAAGGTAGGGACCTGAAAATTGGTATAGACCTATAAGATATCAAAAGCATTCTCACACATAAAAAAGGGGTTTATCAGAAAAGGGGGCGTTTCACCTCCCATACAAATTAAATTTTTCAAGCAGAATATCTGTGAAACGGTATAAGGTAGGGACCTGAAAATTTATATAGACCTATATGATATCAAAAGCATTCTCACACATAAAAGGGGGGTTATCAGAAAAGGGGGCGTGGCACCTCCCATACAAACTAAATTTTTCAAGCAGATTATCTGTGAAAGGGTTCAAGGTAGGGACCTGAAAATTGATATAGACCTATATCATATCAAAAGCATTCTCACACATAAAAGAGGGGGTAATCAGAAAGGGGGCGAGGCACCTCCCATACAAACTAAATTTTTCAAGCAGAATATCTGTGAAAGGGTCCAAGGTAGGGACCTGAAAATTGGTATAGACCTACATATATGATATCAAAGCATTCTCACACATAAAAAATGGGGTTATCAGAAAAGGGGGCGTGGAACCTCAAATACAAACTAACTTTTTCAAGCAGAATATCTGTAAAAGGGTTCAAGGTAGGGACCTGAAAATTGGTATAGACCTATATGATATCAAAAGCATTCTCATACATAAAAAGGGTGGTTATCCGAAAAGGGGGCGTGGCACCTCCCATACAAACAAAATTTTCCGAGCAGAATATCTGAGAAAGGGACCTGAAAATTGGTATAGACCTATAAGATATCAAAAGCATTCTCACACATAAAAAAGGGGTTTATCAGAAAAGGGGGCGTTTCACCTCCCATACAAATTAAATTTTTCAAGCAGAATATCTGTGAAAGGGTATAAGGTAGGGACCTGAAAATTTATATAGACCTATATGATATCAAAAGCATTCTCACACATAAAAGGGGGGTTATCAGAAAAGGGGGCGTGGCACCTCCCATACAAACTAAATTTTTCAAGCAGAGTATCTGTGAAAGGGTTCAAGGTAGGGACCTGAAAATTGATATAGACCTATATCATATCAAAAGCATTCTCACACATAAAAGAGGGGGTAATCAGAAAGGGGGCGAGGCACCTGCCATACAAACTAAATTTTTCAAGCAGAATATCTGTGAAAGGGTCCAAGGTAGGGACCTGAAAATTGGTATAGACCTACATATATGATATCAAAGCATTCTCACACATAAAAAATGGGGTTATCAGAAAAGGGGGCGTCGCACCTCCCATACAAACTAAATTTTTCAAGCAGAATATCTGTGAAAGGGTTCAAGGTAGGTATCTGAAAATTGGTATAGACCTATATAATATCCAAAGCATTCTCACACATAAAAAGGGTGGTTATCAGAAAAGGGGGCGTGGCACCTCCCATACAAACTAAATTTTTCAAGCAGAATATCTGTGAAAGGGTTCAAGGTAGGCACCTGAAAATTCGTATAGACCTATATGATATCTAACGCATTCTCACACATAAAAAGGGGGTTATCAGAAAAGGGGGCGTGGTATCTCCCATGCAAACTAAATTTTTCATGCAGAATATCTGTGAAAGGGTTCAAGGTAGGGACCTGAAAATTCGTATAGACCTATATGATATCTAAGGCATTCTCACACATAAAAAGGGGGGTTATCAGAAAAGGGGGCGTGGTACCTCCCATACAAACTAAATTTTTCATGCAGAATATCTGTGAAAGGGTTCAAGATAGGGACCTAAAAAATTGGTATAGACCTATATGATATCAAAAGCATTCTCACACATAAAAAGGGGGTGTTAGGAGAAAAATTTGAACAACAACGTGTTGATGTCCAAGTATGTTTTATTTCAGTGAAATACTTAGTAGACAACAATATTACAGCAAGTTTCAGATTTAGATAGAAGGTGTTAAAATTCCTAAAGTAATTGTAGTTGTATTTATTAATAAAGGACAATAATGAGAAAGTGTAACTATACGTGAACGCTGCCAGAAATGTTGAGCATACTGTGGGATGTGAGCCAAGTGTGACGTAAAATAGTGCGGTTGTCATGGAAGATGGCCATGGGTTTCATCCCGTTTGAACTTCCCAGCAGGAAGTGATTAGGGGTAAGGGTCTCCTCTTGTGGGCTGTCTATTGGTAGATACGTTAATGGTCGAGAGTTTATAGTATTTTCTACTTCCGCAGTCATACTATGTAGCAGCTCGTCGGTCGGCGCTCGTGTCGGAGTAATTTTATAAAATATTGTCTTGAATGAGCGAACGAGGCGTTCCCATGCTCCACCCATAGGGGGAGCTGCAGGTGTGATAAATTTCCATGATGTGGTCGAGATTATGAAATAACTAGGTAACACGTCATTTTCAACAACAGACGCAGCTTCACGCAATTGCCGTTCCGCCCCAACAAAATTGGTAGCATTATCGTTGTAAAATTCCTGTGGCGTGCCTCGGCGAGCTATGAAGCTTCTTTTTGCCAAGATGCAAGAGCTCGTTGTCAAAGAGTACGCTATTTCGATGTGAATAGCTCTCACTGTCAAGCATGTAAACAACGCGCCGTTATGACGTCCTACTGTAACGAGAATAGGTCCCAAGAAATCGATACCTGTAAATGTGAAAGGCGCTACGTAAGGCGTGGCCCGTGCTCGTGGCAGTGTTGCCATTTGAGGGGCTACGGGTGCAGCTTTTATAATTTTACATGTTTGACAGGTTTTTAAAATGGATTTCACAGTAGACCTTAGGCGTGGAATGTGGAAATGTTGACGCAATTCGTTTATAACAGTTTCGCTATTCAAGTGGTGAAATTTCGAATGAAAGTGTAAAACGATCAGAGCTGTGATGCGATTATTCTTGGGAAGAATTATTGGATCCTGACGAGGTACAGGCCCGTAAGCAATTCTGCTATTCACCCTTAGAGCATCATTTTCATTTAGATATGCGGTCAGTTATATAAAGGGGATCGCTTTCGTAGCCGTTCTTTCTGTTTAAGGTGCATTATATCTTCTGAAAATTCTTCTACCTGAGCCTGTGGGTAAAGCATTAACTCAGCTTTATGGAGTTCTTCTTGCTGCAGCTCTCCGAGAGGCGTTTCTTGACTCGGCTGGATTCTCTTACAGTTGTGAATGAAACGTATTACGTAGGCCATCGCTCTGGTCAGTCGGCACTATTTAGAGAAGCGACTTACCTCCACTATGTTTGTAACTTGTGATCTATCGTCGCTCCCAACGAAGACTAACACGGTTGAGTTTTCTGCGTCGAAGACTAACACACTTCAGCTTTCTGCGTCGAAGACTAACACACTTCGTTCTCTGCGTGGAAGACTAACACACCTCAGTTTTCTGCGTCGAAGACTAGGTTAGGTTAGGTTAGGTTAAAAGAGCAGGACAGAGTACACCGACCCCGTCCAACACTTAGGCCAGAAAAAATAGGCCCATTGTGATACCCCACACGGTCACTACACCACCCCCATGTCCGAAAAACCCAAGCTCACACTCCAGGCAGAGGAACAAACCAGTTCGTGGAATCAATAAATTTGGCTAACGCCTTAATTTCCATTTTTGATACCTCGGCGAGGTCGTCGAGGAACGGTTGGCCGAGTATAGCCAAACGTCTTCTACTAAGTGCGGGGCATTGACACAGCAGATGCTGAACGCTCTCTTCCTCCTCAATACATCTGCAGCTGCGACAGTAGTCGTGAGATGTGACGCCCATCCTAGCACCATGCGTGCCTATTAGACAGTGTCCTGTTAAGACCCTTACCAAAGAGGAAATGCCCGATTTATTAAGGGTCAGCAGGCAATTAGTACGCCCTTTATTATAAGAAGGCCAAGTTGACCTGGATATCTCGCACGTCGAGAGACCTGACCAGAGCGTATTTGCTCTTTGTATGGTATTTGTGCTCGCACGAAGTTTGAAAGAGGCCATGGGAATTCCTACCAAATCATTTCCTGGAAAGAGATGAGTGGTGGTACCCTTCCTGGCCAGCTCATCCGCTTTGCAGTTGCCTTCAATATCCCTGTGACCAGGTACCCAAATAAGGCTGATACCGAAGTGCTGAGCCATCTCGTTAAGAGATCTGCGGCATTCAGTTAGCGACTTTGTGTTGTCGACACATGAGTTCAGTGCCTTTAGCGCGGCCTGACTGTCTGAGAAAATAAATATTCGTTTGCCGTTTCGGGGCGTAGACACCAGACTTTTAACTGCAACGTGTATAGCCAGCATTTCTGCTTGGTACACGCTGCAGTGATCGGGAATACGAAAAGAGATCTCTAGTCCCAGATCCGGTGAAAAGATACCTCCTCCCACCTTCCCATCAAGCCTAGAGCCATCAGTGAATATGTTAATGGCGTTCCGGACAGTATGTGGTCTGTTATCCCATTCTTGTCTTGTTGGTATTTTCACCTCGTAATTCCTGACAAACACGTTATTTGGCGTGCAATGGTCAGTGTGTGATGGTATGTTAACAGGAGCGTGAGAGCCTAAGATTGTGGCGTGTCCACTTGTTCCGTGCATCCAAACGCCTGTTTCCCTTATTCGCAGAGCCGTGATCACAGCTACCTCCTTCGCCACCAGATCGAGTGGTGGAAGATGCAGCATGGCATTTAGTGCTTCTGTTGGGGTGGACCCGAGGGCCCCGGTTATGCAAAGCTCCGAACTCCTTTGAACTTTTTGTAGTTGCTTAAGGTACGTGTTCTTAGTTAGTGCCGGCCACCAAACCAGCACTCCGTACAGTAGAATTCGGCGAACAATGGCTGTATATATCCAGTGTATTACTTTGGGAGAAAACCCCCACGATATACCAATTGCTCTCTTACAGGTAAACAACGCGCACGTAGCTTTTTTTACTCGTTCCGCTGTGTTGTCGCTCCAAAGAAGTTTTCTGTCCAGAATAACTCCTAAGTATTTGACTTTGTCACTAAGTGTCAAAGTCGTGTTCCCAATTGTTGGAGGTGAAAGGTTCGGTATTTTGTACCTTCTAGTGAAGAGGACCAGTTCGGTTTTCTCGGGATTAACTTCTAAGCCCGAAGAATTCGCCCAGTCGCATACTTTCGACAGAGCTGACTCCATTAAATTGCAAAGAGTTTGAGGGAATTTTCCTCGCATGATAACGCAGATATCATCAGCGTACGCAATTACTTGGTAGCCTTCAGCTTCCATAAGACGTAGGAGTTGATTTGCAGTAACCAACCAAAGTAGCGGAGAGAGAACACCTCCTTGTGGGGTACCCCTGTTAACAGGTCTGCGAATCGAAATTCCACCTAACTCTGTTGTAATCCTTCTGCTAACAAGCAGTTTGCGGATAAATTCAACGAGGCAGGTGTCGACCCGCAGCTCCGTCAACGCCGAGGTAATAGCTTCCGGTAGAACGTTATTGAAGGCACCTGCTATATCAAGGAAAGCCACCAGTGTGAATTCCCTAATGTCAAGTGACTTTTCTATAGTGGATACCAGGGAGTGCAGGGCAGTATCGGTAGATCTGCCCTTGCTATAGGCGTGTTGGGCCCGCGAAAGATGAGTTGCGTCTATCGATCTTCTAACATAGTCCTCCAAGAGTCTTTCCAGAGTCTTAGGAAGAAAAGAAGATAGGCTTATAGGCCTAAAATCATTAGGTTTAGAATGGGAGGGTTTCCCGGATTTAGGTATAAAAACGACCTTAACCTCTCTCCATGATGCAGGTACGTAGTTGAGCCTGAGGCAGCTTACAAACATAGTTATCAGCCAAGGCTTAATAATCTCGGATGTTTGTTGTAGCTGGGCCGGGAATATTCCATCCGGACCAGGCGACTTAAACGGCTTGAGCCTGCATAAGGCCCAGTCCAGCTTTTTCTCATCGGTAATTTCCTGTATTAGCTGATCAGAGAGAGTTTCTCCACAAATCGATGTAGTAGACATGTCTATGCATGTCGGAAAGTGTGTATCCAGAAGCAGGTTCATGGTATCCGTACTTGGATCGGTCAAATTCCCATCTGGCTTTTGCACGTAGCTCAGCGTTGCTGGCGATATAGAGAGGACCCTCCTAAGGCGCGACGCTGCGGATGTTGATTCGATATCACTGCAGAAGTTCATCCAAGAGACCCGTTTGGCCTTGCGGATTTCCCTTTTGTAGTTACTTAGCTTAGTTTTGTGAAGTGCCCAGGATGCTTCGCAGCCATCCTGTTTGGCTTTGTTAAAAGCTGCCCTACATGTCCTTCTGACATTATCTAGAGCGGACGACCACCACGGTGGTTTATGTGCTTCAGCTATCTTTCTAGGCGGGCACGCTTTATCTAAAGCGAGCTTGCATTGTTCATTGAAGGAGCTGACGAGATCGTCTAACTCTTTATCGTTTCTGGGTGTTACCAGCTTATTTGACAAGTTTTTGCGAATAAGCTTTTGGTAGTAACCCCAATTTGCTTTCCTAATATTTTGTATATATTTCGGACTTGTGTGTGAATCTGCTAAGGAGAACCTAATGTACTTATGGTCTGAGAAGGAGTGCTCTTTAGAGACCCTCCATGATTCAACGAGGTCACTGTAGGATTCGGTAACCAACGTAATGTCGAGGACTTCCTCGCGGTTTTTTGTTACGAAAGTGGGGTCGTTTCCCCTGTTGCATATACTTAGATTAGAGCCTAGTAAGTAATTATAAAGTGACTCACCTCGCTCATTTGTGTCAGTGCTGCCCCATTGATTGTGATGGGCATTTGCGTCGCCGCCTAGCACGATAATGTCGTCACGCGGTTTGGTGGAACTCACGTGCTCACAGATCCTTGATGGTAATGGACCTTGGTGATCGGGGGCCAGATAGAAGGACGCAAACCTGCACCCCCTACCCAGCCCCTCGATGCTAATCGCTGTCAAGTCTCCGTCACTGTATTGGGGTAAAAGAAGAGCGTTAATATTTGCTTTGGCTAAAATACACGTTCGAGGCTTACTTTT
>CAXKVI010000652.1:0-17058 GCA_964058755.1 Campiglossa producta | reverse complement strand
CAGTCATCAACTAGTTTTAAAATAATAGATTTATACTGGCTATAAAATACCAGTTTCATACTAGTTCAAAAAGCATTGATTGCAACAAAATATACTAGTCCCCATACTAGTTCAAAATGCATTCAACCAGGACTAGTATGATTTCAACCAGAAGTTAATAGTTAGTCGTATCAATTTTATGATTGACCCTTGTTTTATCATTTCTCTTCATTTTCAAGCGACTATTTATATTCTCCCAAACACAAAAAAGCATCTGTGAATTATAAGAAAAATAAGAAAACGAAACATTAGAAATGATTTTTGGATTTTTTTACTGACAAGTTTGACGTTTCGATGCAGGGAGGTTGCGAATATGTAAAAGCAGAGTGTGCAAATAAAACGGACCAAACAAAAAAATAAAACATAATAAAATTAAAGATATCAAATAAAATTAACTTAAAATTAAAAAATCTATAACTTTCAACGAGCTAAACTTGTATATTTGCACATCCGGACTATCTCGTGAACCGCTTGACCGATTTGGATACAATTTTGAATATAAATAGTATGATTGATTCTAAGACTATCTACTTGGGGGCTGCCACTTGGGAGGTTTACAGGGTTGCCGCCTATCTTATTTTTTTAAATTTGTAGGAAGATATGCCAATATAGGTATCAAATAAAAGGTATTTTCGCCGAGATACCAACTAAAATATTTTCAAGTAGGGTTACTGCCTACTTATCATTTTACCGTATAGTATTTGTATACTTTGGGGACATTTTGGGATCATATTTGGATTATTTTAGGATCATTAAGGGATCATTTAGGAGTCACTTTGGGATAATTTTGGGGCTAACTTGAGATAATTTTAGGTACATTTTTGGATCATTTCGGGACATTTTGGGTCATTTTGCGATCATTTTGGGATAATTTTTGAGATGGTTTTTGGGTCATTTTGGGTTCAATTTTGGATCATTTTGGGAATATTTGAAAGTCTCTTTGGGGTCGTTCTGGGATCATTTTAGGACTATTTTGGGTACATTTAAGGGTCTTTTTGACGTCATTTTGGGATCATTTTGGGAACATTTCAGGGTCTTTTTGTGGTAGTTTTAGAATTATTTTGGGTTTATTTTAGGGTAATTTTTTGATCATTTTGGGTGAGTAGAGTGCTAAATTGATAGCACCGAAAACAAAATATTAATTTAATACAATAGAAAGACAAAAGAAATAAAATGAGACTAAAACAAATTAAACCATACAAATAAAATAAAACTAGGTCAAGTTAAATAAAATAAAATAAAATAAAATAAAATAAAATAAAATAAAATAAAATAAAATAAAATAAAATAAAATAAAATAAAATAAAATAAAATAAAATAAAATAAAATAAAATAAAATAAAATAAAATAAAATAAAATAAAATAAAATAAAATAAAATAAAATAAAATAAAATAAAATAAAATAAAATAAAATAAAATAAAATAAAATAAAATAAAATAAAATAAAATAAAATAAAATAAAATAAAATAAAATAAAATAAAATAAAATAAAATAAAATAAAATAAAATAAAATAAAATAAAATAAAATAAAATAAAATAAAATAAAATAAAATAAAATAAAATAAAATAAAATAAAATAAAATAAAATAAAATAAAATAAAATAAAATAAAATAAAATAAAATAAAATAAAATAAAATAAAATAAAATAAAATAAAATAAAATAAAATAAAATAAAATAAAATAAAATAAAATAAAATAAAATAAAATAAAATAAAATGAAATAAAATAAAATAAAATAAAATAAAATAAAATAAAATAAAATAAAATAAAATAAAATAAAATAAAATAAAATAAAATAAAATAAAATAAAATAAAATAAAATAAAATAAAATAAATAAAATAAAATAAAATAAAATAAAATAAAATAAAATAAAATAAAATAAAATAAATAAAATAAAATAAAATAAAATAAAATAAAATAAAATAAAATAAAATAAAATAAAATAAAATAAAATAAAATAAAATAAAATAAAATAAAATAAAATAAAATAAAATAAAATAAAATAAAATAAAATAAAATAAAATAAAATAAAATAAAATAAAATAAAATAAAATAAAATAAAATAAAATAAAATAAAATAATATAAAAAATAAAATAAAATAAAATATAATAAACGATAAAAAAAAATTAAAAAAAATAATATAAAATAAACTAAAAAAAATGAAAAAATAAAATAAAAATTAAAAATTGAAATAAAAACACAATAAAAAAAAAATAAAAATCAAATCAAATTCAAGTCAAATAAATGCAGGGAATCTATTTTTTTCAAAATATGCTTTAGAGGATGACAAAGCAGGCCCTAGTTAGGAAATGTTTTCACTTCTTTGCACACCCTGTGGATACATATGAATAGTATGTTTTGTTTATAAATACTTGGCATCATTTTACTTTACTTATTCTTCTTTGCTGTATTTACACAAATATCTCAAAGTTGTTTATTTTTCTTGGCTGCCTCCATTTCTGTTTTTGTTTTTGCTCAGCTGACTACCTTCACACACAATAATTTCAGATTTTTTTCCCCCTTTTTCCTGATGTTTCTTTTTTCAACTCCCACACATTTGTATACCTACTACTTTTCAGCTGTTTATTTACTCTTGTTTTATTTTTCTGTTTTCTTTTTTCTGTTTTCTTGGTGCTAATGTCAGTTGTTTCTTGTTACACCCATATATTATGCATAGCTTGTAACACTGTCGTTGCGCATTAGTGAAATGAAAGTCATCAAATGACTTACATACCTTTGTAGTAGTTGTAGACGTGTTCATGCCACCTTCCGCCCCGAACAGACTTACACACTCCACCGCATTGACATATTTCTTTATGCAAATATGTGATTATCCATTCAAATGTAAATATATATATGTACCTTCAAAGTGTCTTCGTGTTTACTTTAATATACCCCTTCAGTGCGTGCTGGCGCGTTTTTCTTTGTCCTTTAAGACCTAAGTTGTCTCGTCAAGTTATAGGTCATAAGGCCAACGGTAAATTTAATATGTTGCGCTGTTGTTTTACGTTGTCAAAATTTTTGGCGTATTTAATGTCTGCGCCTTAAAATGTATATTATTTTGTTTGGCTTGAAGTAAATTCCTACGAGGTCAAAGTTAAAGGAATTCATAAAAATGTTGTCAGTCACTAGAGAACTGATTCCGATTTCAATACTTAAGAGGTTAAAAGTTCTCTTTAGGTTTCACTCATCGGAGGGTTAATAGTTGAGGCGTCTGATTGGCTAGTTGTACACCTAGAAGACACATTACTCGAAGTTACGTAAATTGGCTTAACCCTTCCATTCGTATCTACTCATCAACGCCAATATATGTATATAATTATCACAAAATGGTCTTAAATTTCGCCAGTTAACTTAACTCTGTTCGTAGTTAGTTTATTTTACTAGTATCTGGGTGACCGAGCTTGTTCGGTGCTATTAGCGCTAACTTTACTTACCAAAAATGATCCCAAAATGGTCCTAAAGTATTAATAAAATGATCCCAAAAAGACACTTAAATGTTCCCAAAATGATCCAAAATTGAACCCAAAACGACCCAAAAATGATACCAAATGACCCTAGGTTGGTTAGGTTGCAAGGGCAGAACAGAGCACCTGGACTCTGCGCGACACTTGGGCCAATTAAGAAGGCCCGTTTTGTAAATGACCCTAAAATGATCCCAAAATGACCCCCAAAAACACCCTTAAACGTACCCAAAATGATCCGAAAATGACCATAAAATGATCCAAAAATAATCCCAAAATAGTGCCAAAACGACCGCAAAAAGACCCTCAAATATTCCTACAATGATCCAAAATTGAACCCAAAATGATCCAAAAATGATCCCAACATGACTCCAAAACTATACGAAAATTACCCCAAAATTGTCCCAAATTAATCCAAAATTGAACCAAAAATGATCTCAAAATTGCCCAAAATTTATCCCAAAGTGACCCGTAAATCATCCCAAAATGATCCTAAAATCGTCCAAATATGATCCCAAAAATATACAGGACAAATACAATATGGTAAATGGTCAACCTGAGCGGCAACACTACTTGAAAATATTTTAGTTGTTATGTCAGCGAAAATACCTTTCATTTGATACCCATATCGACATATCTCACTCCATACTTAAAAAAAAAGTAGATAGGTGGCAACCCTGTACACCCCCCAAGTGAAAACCCCCCAGTCACTAGTCTTAGAATCAATCATGCTACCTATATGCCAAATTTTATCCAAATGGGTGACGTTGTTCCCAAGATAGTACCGAATATACAAATACAAATATACAAATATACTTCGGTAAGGTGGCAACCCTTGGGGGCAACCCTACTTGAAAATATTTTAGTTGGTATGTCGCCGAATATACCTTTCATTTCATTCCCATATTGGCATATCTTGCTCCATTATTTAAAAAAAATTGAAATAGGTGGCAACCCTGTAAACCGCGCCAGGTGGCAACCGCCAAGTGGATAGCCTTATAAGCAATCCAACTATCTCTATTCAAAATTGTATCCCAATCGGTCAAGCGGTTCCCGAGATAGCAAGCATATACAAATATCCAAGTTTAGCTCGTTTAAGGTTATAAGATTACAACAATGCTGTAATCTTGCGTTTTCCTTACTTAACTTTTTGGATGTACGATTATTATCACTGCAGCAAAAAAAATATATGCTTCTCTCTAAATGCTACATCAACAAAACATTATTTGATATTATTATGATGAAACATGAATGCATAAACGAAATCTTAGCCAAAGGCACCAACTTGGCTACTACACACAGACATAGTTAAGTAGATACATTCTACACATACAAGAAATGGTCTTTATGAGCATTTAAGAATACCATAAATTTTGTTAACAAATCATGTAAATATGTAATGAGCTTCCAGGCGAAACATAAACTTAGCCAAACGATTACAGATTGCTTATTAATTCTGCAACATTTAATTTAAAGACCACCAAAGATTTCAATGTTCCGAGCAGACCCAGTAGATATATCTGACTTATTTTATCTAAGAAAAAAAAAATTACTACAACTTTATACCTCTCAAATTTTCCTACTTTCAAATTTTCTTTTCCTCTAGCAGTTTTCCACTTCATATCCTCTTTTAAGCAAGTACTCTTTTTCGGGCTATCGTAAGATTTTATTATTAATCAACAATGAACTAGTCACAGCTTCAATTTATTCAAAACTGCACATCAGTCAAAACCTTTTTACGGCATTCCGTGGTATGATCATTTAGTCGATATATGTGGCTTATTTGCTATGCTAGCCTTGAACTCCTTATCCGGAAGTGTATGGTGAGTGACGAATACGACAACAATTTAATTCGCCTTGACCATTATTATACAACAATAAAACGTTATTATTGTCTTGGGGCACGAAATGTGAATATTTGTTGTTTCTTGTTTTCACATACTTGATATAAGAATAGAGTAAGCAAATATAATTAAATGTAATTAGTGATATGTATGTATGAATGAATACATGGGAATCTCTTTGTATAAAAATTATAATCAAAAAAAAAAAAAAAAAAAAAAAAAAAAAAAAAAAAAAATTAGAAATCTTATAACTTTAAACGAGCTAAACTTGTCCATATGTACATATCGTCGCTCCCAACGAAGAGACTAGCATGGTTCAGCTCTGCTTGGAAAACTAGCACACTTCGCTCTCTGCGTCGAAGACTAACACCGTTAAGTTCTCTGTGTGGAAAACTAGCACACCGTTCTCTCCGTGGACGATATATTTGTATATTTGTATATCCGGACATCTCGGGAACCGCTTGACCGATTTGGATAAAATTATGAATTTGTAGACAGTATGATAGATTCTAAAACTATCCACTTGGGGGTTGCCACCTGGGGCGGTTTAGAGGGTTGCCACATATCTAATTTTTTTTTTAATTTTGTAGCAAGATATGCCAATATGGGTATCAAATGAAAGGTTTTTTCAGCGACATGCCAACTAAAATATTTTCAATTAGCAATGCCACCTAGAGTTGCCACCTAACCGCAGTATATTTGTATATCCGGTTCTATCTCGAGAACCGCGTGACCGATTGGGATAAAATTTGGCATAGAGGTAATATGATTTATTATAAAATTATCCACTGTTGGTTGCCACTTGGAGCGATTTACAGGGTTGCCAGCTACTATTAAAAATAATAAATTATGGAGCAAAATATGCCAGTATGGATATCAAATTAAAGGTATTTTCGCGACATACCAACTAAAATATTTTTAAGGAGGGTTGTCACCTAGAGTTGCCACCTTACCGAAGTATATTAGTATATCCGGTACTATCTCGGGAATGGCTTGACCGATTTGGATGAAATTTGGCAATAGATGGTATGATTGATTATAAAATGCATGGGGGTTTCCACTTACAGGGTTCCCACCAATTTCAACTTTTTTTAATTATGGAGCCAGATATGTCAATATGGATATCAAATGTAAGGTTTTTTCGGCGACATACCAAATAAAATATTTTAAGTAGGGTTGCCGCCCGGGGTTACCATTTTACCGTATTGTATTTGTATTGTATGTTTTTGGGATCATATTTGGATGATTTAGGGATCATTTTGGAACCATTTAGTTGTCACTTTGGGATAATTTTTGCTAATTTGAGATCATTTTGGGTTCAATTTTGTATTAATTTGGGACAATTTTGTGGTCATTTTTGGATCATTTTAAAATTATTTTTGGGTCATTTTGGGTTAAATTTTGGATCATTTTGGGAACATTTGAGGGTCTCTTTGGGCTTGTTTTGGGATTATTTTAGGATTATTTTGGGATTATTTTAGGTTCATTTTGTAATCATTTTTAGGGCCATTTTGGAATCATTTTGGGTCCATGTTGGAATCATTTTTGGATAATTTTGGGATCATTTTAGGGTCATTTTGGGATCATTTTCGAAACATTTTTGGGTGGTTTTGGGTTCAATTTCGAATCATTTTGTGAACATTCAAGGGTCTTTTTTGGATAATATTAGGGTTATTTTAGGGTAATTTTAGGGTAATTTCGGGATCATTTTGGGTAAGTCAAGTTTGCCCTAAATTAATAGCACCGAGCACGCTCGGTTTTTTGTTTGCCGGATCGAAGTCCGATGTAACGAAATAACAAACACAGTTGTTTTCAAATTGTATACCAATGTATTTCGTTTACATGCGATAACCGTCCTCAGAGTCCCCAACAATGAATGTTGTTAATGTTCAAGAATTTTTTCGATGTAAATTATAATTGGGCAATTCACAAGGGCTGTCGTATTCGTCTATCGTTGTATGTTTCCATGGTTTCCAATATAAATTTTTTGAAAAATAGACGAATAGCACGAGGTTGTGAATTACGTAAATGTATTTTTTGCTCTGTGTTTTATTTGAAGCGAACCCTGAGGACGGTTCTCGTTGAGAGCCGAAGTATATTGGTATAAAATTTGAAAACATTTTTTTTTTAATTACGTTATATCGGACCTCAAGCCGGCTAAGCAAAAGCTCTAAAATTAAAAAAAAATAAAGATAGATTTAAAAAAAAAAAAATTTAAAAAAAAAATAAAACAAACTTGAAATGAACTAAGACACAAACAATTCCAAATCCCAATAAACGATGCTGAATGTAATTTTTGATGTGCGGTGGAAGAGGAAATAAGCGCTTCTTACACCAACAATAACACACCAAGGTTACTATACAACAGTCCGCATAGGACACCACCTCATCAAATTTTTGTGATATCTATGTATGTATGTATGCAGTTAGAAGCCACGATTTGATACACCCTTAACGCATTTATATGTAAAAACCCATGTGTGTATATTTCTACAGTTAATTCTTACTCACCCAAAGCAACTACAAACATAACTGACAAATTCAACCAATGCTTATAACAAAGGCCGACGACTATGATGAAGAAGAATGCCGGTCATCTCGGGAATAGTCATCCAAAGCAATAAGTAGTGACAACAGTTCTTATTTATGCAATCATCATTTGCAAAGTTATCTGACGGGTTCATATTATGATACATTCAAAGCCAAAGAACAAAAACTGAGGGGCGTAAATAAGGTGCCATTCATGTGTATGAAATAGAACATGCTTTCATTTCGTGCACATAAATATAAGCCCAGCTGCTTTGGAATATTGCTCCCAATTGTTACTAACTCAGCTAACTATTAACGAAAACCTTTTTGTTTTTAGCAAGTGCTCTTTATTAAGCTTGGGTATTTTGCGTATATAATTTTGTTCGTCATTTTATCGCTTAAAGCTGTTGGCAAATTACGCACACATGTGCCACACAAACATATGGGTAGATATAAGGCAAGTACATTACGGAACATTTTATAAAGCCTTAAGTGTTAGTTTGGTAATAATCATTTTGTAGATTTGCTATCGGCTAACGATGAGATCTTTTTTGATTTCATTTGATGGTTGATGTGAAGCTTCGGATTGTATCTTTTAAGTCACATATATATTTTTGCTACTAAATTGAGGAAGATCTAAAAGCTTGGTAAGGAAAAAAATGTCGCGAAAAACCGTAACAAAGTTGTTTTGAAAGTAATTGCTTTCAACTTTTTGAAGTTAACTCCTTATGCGGCGATATAAAGTTTTGATTGAGAGTAAAATTTGAGAAAATGGCTGATAGTGCAACGGAAATTATGCAACGGAAATAGAAATTGTAGCCGACTTTGAGGCGTATTTTGCAGATTTTCAGGCGTAGGAGGTGAAATTGTAGGATCTAGGTAACATTGCACAAATTGTAATAGTTAGGCCGAGGTTTGCCACTTATGGCGGTTTACAGGGTTGCCACCTATCCCAATTTTTTTTTTAATATAGAGCTAGATATGCCAATATGGGTATAAAATGTTACGTATTTTCGGCCGTGCTCGAAATATGGAAATTTCAAGCAGGGTTGCTAATTAGGGTTGCCACCTAATCGCTATTTATTAATTAATTTTTTCGTATATTTCGGGAACTGCTTGACCGATTTGGATAAAATTTGGCATATAGACAACTTGATTCATTCTAAGATTATACAAATGGGTGTTGCCACTTATGGCGGTTTACAGGGTTGCCACCTTTCCCAATTTTTTTTAAATATAGAGCTAAATATGCCAATATGGGTATCAACTGAAAGGTATTTGCGCCCGAAGTCCAAACAAAATAATTTTAAGCAGGGTTTCCACTTAGGGTTGCCACCTAACCGCTATTTATTTATTTTTTCGTATATTTCGGGAACTGCTTGACCGATTTGGATAAAATTTGGCATATAGATATGCCAATATGGGTATCAAATGAAAGGTATTTTCGTCTGTATTCCAAATATGACAATTTCATGCAGGGTTGCCACCTAATCGCAATTTACAAGCAAGCAGTCTTAATGGCAACCATGTGGCGAGACAGTTTAATTGCTTTTAATTATTGACACAATGTGCGTGATACAATAATGATTTCTATACGCAATTAGAATAATCAATAATTTTCAAGTTTGAGTAATATTAAACAAATAGGTAAAATTAGTAACACAGGGCGTATGAGTAACATTTAATGCCAAGCTGTTGGCAAAACAATGTATGCAATTACACTGTACAACAAAATTGAAGTCTTTGAAAATTCCACCGAGTTTATCAACTGTTACTGAAGCTTTTGGGTGTGCTAAATCTGAATATGAAGTCAGGTTTTCTCTCCAGAAGGTGGTTTGTAAAGAGATCGGTAGTTATAAAAACAAATTTTTTTTACTAATTTAACAATTTTTTTGTGGGCAAGAGTCATAATTTAATTTTTTTTTTTTTCATTTAACAATTTTTTTGGTCTCAAGGAGCCATTATTTAATTTTGGTTTTTATATTTGGTGGAATACAAATGTTCCATAGTAGAAAGAATTGGGATATAGTATTTTATTGAGAAAAAAAACAAAAATTGTTACAAATTTAAAAAATTTTCTTTTACTACTACCGATCTCTGAACAAACTACCCTCTGAAGATAAAATCTGAGGTGACCCGAAAAATCTGTCGCCAGGCTCGGATTCAGCACACCAAAAAGCTTTGTAACCCGACGAGAAAACCTCTGGGAATTTTTGGCTGTTGTACAGTGTTATTAAATGAAAATATCACGTATACGCCCCGTCATACCAAAATTACACACATATTTGCTATGCCTGAAACTTTCGTTTCACATATTTGTTTCATGCTTTCAACAAGAATTCCATTTGTATATCCAGCGTACTGGTACTAGTAAATGGGAATTACAATTTTGTCCACATAACGGTACTACGTAAAGGCACAAAGTAATCGAGATAGATATAGAGTTCTATATATGAAAGTTCTTCGGTTGAAAAGAGAAGTTGATAAAGGCATGTCCTTCGGGCTGTCCGTTTGTCGATCTGTCCGTCTGTCCGTGTACACGATAACTTTAGTAAAAATTGAGATATTTGCAGGCAATTTGGTATATAACTTACTTTCTGGCCAAGGTAGGTTGCTATTGAAAATGGGCGAAATCGGATGTGGTTATCATTTCCCCATTTTTCGATATCGAAAATTTCGAAAATCTTGGAAATTGACATATCTCGGTAGCTGAAATGGCTAAAATGATATAATTTTATTTGCAAATGCCCTTGCTCATTCTGTTATGATTTTGTGCCACGCCCACTTTTGTAGGAGGCATTTTTGAAAATATCATTGGTCGTAACTTTTACACTGATTAGGGTAGAACGATCAAAATTTTGGTATCGTTGGAAGTATACCTGATAAAATCGTTCTCCAACCACGCCCATTTTCGATATCGAAAATTTCGAAAATCACCTAAATTGCCATAATTCCGTAACGGAAATGGCTAAAATCATATAATTTGGTAAGGTGAACCCCCTAGTCATTCTTTTATGATTTTGGGCGTGGCATTGCCCACTTTTTAAGAAGAAATTTTTTGAAAATTTGTATTTATGGCTCAATTTGCTTGAAACTTGGTGTGTAGGTAGCTTAGGCTTAGATCAAAGTGTCTGATCAGAGCCTGGGTCAACTCTGATACCTTTGAAATAATGGTTGGACCCTGTGTTAGACCCTGTGTTACCCTTGTAGCAAATATTCACCTTCTTGCCTACTTAGAAGGAAGTCTATAAAAATAAATTTTTTTCTGGAAAGTGGACCCAGGACTGACTTATTTTAAACTATCGTATAAATGGTTGGATTTACTTGAAATTTGGTATGTAGGTAGCGTTATGCTTAGCTTAAAGTATGGTAAGATTTTTCTTCCGGGAAGTGGACCAAGGACCGATCTATTCTAAACAATCGTATTTATGACTCGACGAACTTGATATTTGGCGTTTAGCTGGCGTTTCACCTTGATAAAATATGAGATAATGTATCTTCTTTGGCGTATCAACATACGCCGGGTATTACTAGTCCTCTATATATGTATGAACGTAAAACGTTAATAGAAATAGAAATAGGCTAGTACAACAAAACAACTTACCACAATAAAACTTGTTGCTATATAACTAAAACTAACATTTTGCAATTACGAGCCAACATACAAAATTTAAATTTATACAAACAATTATCTACAATATGAGTACTAAAACGCACAATAGCAGCAACATAACACAACATAACAACGCACAGCACAACATCAAAATGATAAACATAATTAAAATTTGACATTTACAGCTAAGTGCTGGACATAATTTTGGGGAATGCTTATCTTTTGTAAAACGGACAAGCAAAGCAATGATTGCTCTAAGCAATGTAGAAACAAAATATTTTACGATGCGTTTTTGCTTACATATACATATGCAAATAGTTATACACATGAAAAATGTTTGTACATATGTATGTATGTATGTATGTAAGTGCCTGCTGGCGCAAGCAATTTTGTAAAATTTTAGTATTTGTTTTTATTATTTGAATTGTCAAACATTGCTGAGTAAATTGGGAAAATGAAATTAAATTTCAAGTGTTCTTAAGCTCGAAGTAATAAAAAAAAAAATTGTATTTGAGTTTATAATAAAAGCTTTTTTTTTTAGTTATAAAATGCTAGGTTTAGGTTTAATAGTAGTTTTCGGAAGTTTTTTTATATCCTTTTGGGAACTATTTGGCAGCGTGGTGCATATTTTGTAACCTACTTTTTTAGGGTGCGATAAACGGGGAGCATCAAGATGTATTGGTGATTATGAATAAAAAAAACTATCACTAAGTTTCAAATACCTGGTTGACCAAGCTTGCTCAGTGCTACCAATTTAGCGCTAACTTTACTTACCCAAAATGACACTCAAATAATCACAAAATAATCCTAAAATGATCCCAAAAGGACCCTTCAATGTTCCCACAATGAACCGAAATTGAACCCAAAACGAACCAAAAATGATCCCAAAATGACCCCAAAACTACCCTAAAATGATCCCAAAATGATTCAAAAATGATTCCCAAATGACCCTAAAACACCCTTAAATGTACCCAAAATGATCCGAAAATGACCCCAAAATTGTCCAAAAATTATCCCAAAATAATCCTAGACTAATCCCAAAACGACCCCAAAAAGACCCTCAAATGTTTCCAAGATGACCCAAAAACTATCCCACAATTATTTAAAAATGATCCCAAAATGGACCGAAAAGGACCCCAAAACTGTCGCAAATTATCTAATCCAAAATTGAACCGAAAATGATCTCAAAATACAGCCAAAATTATCCCAAATTGACCCCTAACTGAACTCAAAATGATCCTAAAATAATGCAAATATGATCCCAAAAATATACAATACAAACACAATACTGTAAAATGGTAACCCTGGGCGGCAACAATACTTGAAAATATTTTAGTTGGTATATCGGTGAAAATACCTTTCATTTGATACCCATATTGGCATATCTTGCTCCATAATTTGAAAAAAATTGAAATAGGTGGCAACGCTGTAAACCGCCCCAAGTGGATAGTTTTATAATGAATCACACTATATAGATAGTTAGATGCCAAATTTCACCCAAATCGGTCAAGCGGTTCCCGAGATAGTTCAGATATACAAATATACTGCGGTAAAGTGGCGACCCTAGGTGGCAACCCTATTTGAAAATATTTTAGTTGCTATGTCGCCGAAAATACCTTTCATTTCATACCCACATTGGCATATCTTGCTAAGAAATTTAATTTTTTTTAAATAGGTGGCAACCCTATAAACCGACCTAAGTGGCAACCACCACGTGGATAGTCTTAGAATCAGTCATACTATCTATTATCTAAATTTTATCGAAATCGGTCAAGCTGTTCCCGAGATAGTACCGGATATACAAATATACTTCGGTAAGGTGGCAACCCTAGGTGGCAACCCTACTTAAAAATATTTTAGTTGTTATGTCGCCGAAAATACCTTTCATTTCCTACCCACATTGCCATATCTTGCTGCATAATTTAATTTTTTAGATAGGTGGCAACCCTATAAACCGACCTAAGTGGCAACCCCCAAGTGGATAGTCTTAGAAACAATAATACTATCTCTATGCTAAATTTCATTGGTCAAGCGGTTCACGAGATAGTACCGGATATACAAATATACTGCGGTAAGATGGCAACCCTAGGTGGCAACCCTACTTGAAAATATTCAAGTTGGCATGTCGCTGAAAATACCTTTTATTGATACCCATATTAGCATATCTTGGTACAAAATTTAAAAAAGTTGAAACAGATGGCAACCCTTTTACCAGAAATAGAAAAAACAAACCAAAGTGGAACTGTCTACCATAAATGTACGAAGTTAATAAGCGAGAAATATTAAGATGTCTATTAATTAATTATCATCAATTAGTTAGTCTTAAAGGATTTTCGCACATTTTGTCTTATTTTCCAGTTGAAATTGCTCTTCATTATAAACATTGTTTATATTTAATGCAACGCATTGATGTTTATTGAAATGGAAAATGAGTGGGATTTGACAGACAAAACTCGAGGTATTTATACAAATTATACTATGATGAGTGATTGTTCGTGATCTATATTATCCTAGTAATAAACATGCTTTGTCAGCAAGAGATTATTATTATTCGACCGATATGAATGAGTTTTGGTAGGAGTTTTCTTTTATCATATAGCGACGTTCTGATAAAGTCATAAGAAAAAAATCACCAAGCAAAATTCATTCAAATGGTAAGGGGTCGAAAACCATGGAGAATCTAGCATTATTTTTGTTTACTCAACAAAATTTATTTCCACGCCCATTGCTGATATCCAATAACACAACCAACCAGTCTGGTCTGTCATAAAGCGTTCCAGCAATCACTGCTTAATTCAAATTTTGGCATACAATTTCGAACTAACAAAAACTTTTCAAAAATACTTTCTACGACACATTCACTTTCCAGTTTGGAGTGAAATGCTGAAAACAATTAACTATGAATGGGCAAGATAAGACAAAAGACAGTTAAAATATTAAACAAAATAACAGCAAAGAATGAAAACTACTTTTAGCCCGCTTTTTAAAAGAACTTCCTCATAGTTTCAATTTGAAAATTCACTTTTGTTCAACAAGCTACACAGCCATACACTTGGCTGAGTGCACGAAATACAAAACAAAATTATGTGAAATGAAGTGAAGCTGAAAGTGGAAATGGAAATGTAAATGGCAAGTAGAAGTAGCAGCAAAAGTGTGGCGCAATGAGCGAATATCTGTAATATTTAATTTAGTAAATCTTTTCATCTTAGCAGCTCAACTTTAAGCATTCCATGAGGAGCTTAAAATATGCCCCAATGAATGTCTGTGACAAAGTGAAATTGCCTAGCCTGTCCACTTGAGAATTGTTTTTGTTTGTTTGTAAACTTGATTGCTGTTTGTTCTGTAAGTTGGTGCTGAAATGAGGCGGTATGTGTGTATGTATGTGATTAAGTGGGCATACGCTTTATATTGAGAGGCTTGTTAGGTATGCTCCCCGCAGGGATAGTTAATTTGTGCTCGAGGAAATCCGACGGATGTACTACTTTTCTTCATTTTACTTTATTTTGTTTGAGTTTATTTGGTTATTATTTTATTTTATTTTATTTTATTTTATTTTATTTTATTTTATTTTATTTTATTTTATTTTATTTTATTTTATTTTATTTTATTTTATTTTATTTTATTTTATTTTATTTTATTTTATTTTATTTTATTTTATTTTATTTTATTTTATTTTATTTTATTTTATTTTATTTTATTTTATTTTATTTTATTTTATTTTATTTTATTTTATTTTATTTTATTCTATTCTTATTTTATTTTATTTTATTTTATTTTATTTTATTTTATTTTATTTTATTTTATTTTATTTTATTTTATTTTATTTTATTTTATTTTATTTTATTTTATTTTATTTTATTTTATTTTATTTTATTTTATTTTATTTTATTTTATTTTATTTTATTTTATTTTATTTTATTTTATTTTATTTTATTTTATTTTATTTTATTTTATTTTATTTTATTTTTATTTTATTTTATTTTATTTTATTTTATTTTATTTTATTTTATTTTATTTTATTTTATTTTATTTTATTTTATTTTATTTTATTTTATTTTATTTTATTTTATTTTATTTTATTTTATTTTATTTTATTTTATTTTATTTTATTTTATTTTATTTTATTTTATTTTATTTTATTTTATTTTATTTTATTTTATTTTATTTTATTTTTATTTTATTTTATTTTATTTTATTTTATTTTATTTTATTTTATTTTATTTTATTTTATTTTATTTTATTTTATTTTAATTTATTTTATTTTATTTTATTTTATTTTATTTTATTTTATTTTATTTTATTTTATTTTATTTTATTTTATTTTATTTTATTTTATTTTATTTTATTTTATTTTATTTTATTTTATTTTATTTTATTTTATTTTATTTTATTTTATTTTATTTTATTTTATTTTATTTTATTTTATTTTATTTTATTTTATTTTATTTTATTTTATTTTATTTTATTTTATTTTATTTTATTTTATTTTATTTTATTTTATTTTATTTTATTTTATTTTATTTTATTTTATTTTATTTTATTTTATTTTATTTTATTTTATTTTATTTTATTTTATATTATTTTATTTTATTTTATTTTATTTTATTTTTTTATGGCGAACTATAGACTAGTACCTGGGTGAAAGAGCTTGCTCGGTGCTATTGATTTAGCGCTAACTTTACTTACCCAAAATGATTCCAAAATTACCCTAAAATAATCCCAAAATAGTCCTAAAATGATCCCAAAACGACCCCAAAAGGGCACTTAAATGTTCCCAAAATGATCCGAAATTTAACCCAAAATGAACGATCCCAAAATGACACTAAAATGATCCCAAAATGATTCAAAATTACCCCAAAAACCCCTTAAATGTACCCAAAATTATCCAAAAATGATCCCAAAATGACCATACAATAATCCCAAAATAGTCTCTAAATAGTCCCAAAACGACCCTCAAATATTCCCAAAATGATCTAAAATTGAACTCAAAATGATCCCAAAATGATCCAAAAATAATCCCAAAATGACTCAAAAATTATACGAAAATGACCTCAAAATTTTCCTAACTTAATCCAAAATTGAACCCAAAATGATCTCAAAAGAGCCCCAAAATTATTCCAAAGTGACCCGTAAATTATCCTAAAATAATCCAAATATGATCCCAAAAATGTACAATATAAATACAATACGGTAAATGGTAACCCTGGGCGGCAACACTACTTTAAAATATTTTAGTTGGTACCTTTCATTTGATACCCATATTGGCATACCTCACACCATAATTTAAAAAAAATTAGATAGGTGGCAAACCTGCACACCCCCCCCCAGTGGCAATACCCAAGTGGATAGTCTTAGAATCAATCATACTGCCTATATGCTAAATTTCATCCAAATCGGTGAAGCTGTTCCCGAGATGGTACCCGATGTACAAATATACTTCGGTAAGGTGGCAACCCTACTTGAAAATATTTTAGTTGGTATGTCGATGAAAATACCTTTCATTTGGTACCCATATTGGCATATCTTGCTACAAAATTAAACAAAAATAGAGATACGTGGCAACCC
>CAXKVI010000651.1:5000-17124 GCA_964058755.1 Campiglossa producta | reverse complement strand
AATACTCTGTACTCACGACATAAGCTTTCCTTACACTTACCTCTTACATTAACAAGAACAAAATACATAGAATGTAACTTTTTCTGGATAGACCCCCAGCGCAAAGATGTTCACACATCAAAAAACTAGATAGGTGGCAACGCTGTAAGCCAGCCCAAGTGGCAGCACCGAAGTAGAAAATGTTCCTATACCAATCTTCATATATCCAATTTCTTTTTATCTACTGTTCCAATCCTCGTGTATCAACCGGCAGGCTGCCATTGGTTGTAAGTACTACACTAAAACATTAGATGACAGTAGGTCGATGAAAACAGATAATGCTACACAGGGTTGTTGATGCGTGATAAAAGCGCGTTCGGAAGTGATAGACAGTTTGTGTGTCAAGGGCTGATACGTATACATCGGGCATCGTAGTAGCCGGGAGGGCACTGAGGCCAGTTCGCTCAATGTATATTGCATAGGCCAAGGGAGGGTTGACAGTTTACGCTGGAATATACTGTCAAGGAGTTTTCTGACTAGCTGCTTCCTGGTTGCATACTGCCTAGTTCTCAAGTAGTTTACAACTAGTATGCTGCACTACAAAGTATTTATCTACAACTACATATATTATTGTTGAGCTTCTCTCTCGACCAGTAGTAGACTGGCACAAGTGGTAATAACACTTTGGCATTCAGTGACTTGTCTACTGCTTTTGGTCAATATGCTCGTATGCATCAGTTGTCTGTTGTTTTGTTGTTTGTTATTGTTGTCTTATGAATACATGCGAGTAATTTCTGTCAGCATTGCTGCCAACTACAGTTGATTTGTGTACTTGCTCATCTACGCGTAATATTGCAATAATAATAATGCTAACATACTACAACAACAACAACAAACTCTTACTGTTGGTAGGATGCGTAGTAGAGAGCATCATTTGTTGTATGAAAAGTGAATGCATGACAACGACAATAACAACAATATGACACTTGATGGACAATGCAAAATGTCTTAAGGAAATTACAAGATTAGTAATGAAAATGTTTTGAGTGTGATTTTGTGAGAAACACATGTAATTACATATGTAGCTACTATGCACTAGTTGGATAAGTAGGTATGTTTATAAGCAAATAGGATAAGAAGTTTCAAAAGTTTAATGAGATGCACTACAACATAATTATAAGATAATTTTTGCATATAAATTGAATTCTTTCTATGTAATGCAGATGGGCTATCTTATAAGAGGACGGATGGGTCAGGGAAATTTCATTTATTTTATACATAACTAATAGACCCGACAGATTTTATCGCGCCCCAAGGTAGACGTACAGAATGTACTTAAATTATGGAGGGAGCACTTCTCCTCAACTGCTAAATTGTGAGGGAGACGTCGAACCAGATACCCCAATCCCTGACGATGGAAAAGTCGTCCCACCACCTGACTATGATGAAGTGAGGATAGCTATATCCCGGCTCAAAAACAACAAATCGCCTTCGAAAGACGGACTACCCGCCGAGCTGTTCAAACACGGAGGCGAAGAGCTGGTAAAAAGAATGCCTCAGCTCTTATGCAGAATATGGTCAGATGAGTGCATGCCTCCAGATTGGAATTTAAAGTGTGCTCTGCCCGCTAACCCCACCAACTAACGCGGAATCAGTCTTCTTAATATCGCATATAAGGTTCATGATAAAAGAATCGACACTCACCATCTCTTTGTCGCTTTTGACAACGCAAAAAGGAGTTGCCTGTATGCCGTTATGTCTGAATTTGACTTCCCTGCAAAGCTTATACGGCTTTGCCAAATGACGTTGAGCAATACCAACAGCTCCGTCAGAATCGGGAAGGACCTCTCTGAGCCTTTTGAAACCAAACGAGGCTTCAGACAGGGCGACTCCCTTTCGTGCGATTTCTTCAATCTGATGCTGGAGAAGATAATTCGAGCAGCAGAGCTAAACCGCAATGGTACAATCTTTTACAAGAGCGTGCAATTGCTGGCGTATGCCGATGATATTGATATCATTGGCCTTAACAACCGCGCCGTAAGCGCTGCCTTCTCTGGACTGGATAAGGAAGCGAAAAAAAGTGGGTCTTGCGGTGAACGAGGACAAGACGAAGTATCTGCTGTCATCAAGAAAGAATCGGCGCACCTGCGCCTTGGCAGCCAAGTCACCGTTGATAGCTACAAGTTTGAAACGGTAAGAGACTTCGTCTATTTAGGAACCAGCATTAACACCGAAAATAATATCAGTCTAGAAATCCAACGGAGAATCACCCTTGCCAACAAGTGTTCCTTTGGACTAAGTAGGCAATTGAGAAGTAAAGTCCTCTCTCGAAGAACAAAGATCACGCTCTATAAGTCTCTCATCATACCTGTCCTGATGTATGACTCAGATTCATGGACAATGTCAAGAGAAGATGAGATGGCCCTTGGAGTATTTGAGAGAAAAGTTCTCCGGAAGATTTATGGTCCTTCCCGCGATGCCAACGGCGAGTATCGAAGGAAATTTAACGATGAGCTGTACCAGCTCTACGCAGATCTGACCATAGTCCAGCGGGTTAAAGCCCAAAGGCTCCGCTGGCTGGGTAATGTTATGCGAATGGACAAAGAAGCACCAGCACAGAAAGTTTTCCTATCGACACCCGAATTCTGCAGCAGAGGAAGGGGGAGACCTCGACTGAGATGGAAACAACAGGTGGAGGATGACTTGTACTCCCTTGGGGTTTCCAATTGGCGTCAGTTATCGCTAAAAAGGAATGAGTGGCGTGCTTTGATACGAAACTGCCAAAATCGCCTAGGCGGTTAAGCGTCATTATGACGCAAGCCAAGATTAGATTAGAAGGTAAACTTACGCGAACCTCCCACCCTAATGTTTTTTCGTCTCACATTTTAAGAGATATCTCCGCAACCAGTTGAGATATTTAATTGAATCACTCGTTACCACCTTTTGTTTGATACGCAAGTTATACTAACACATGTTTGGTTGCCCCTGATCCACATACTGGTCGATAACTCGTAAACCGGTAAAGTTATCGAAATAAGGGATATCTTAAATCTTGAGTTGAAAGTCTACTAATACAAACATACGGACAGACAAAAATTCTAAAAACGATTGATTTCGATTCTATTGGCTTAGACCCTATCAATATTTTTGGAATATCTGCAATGTAAAGACATCGATCTGTTACAATTTTTTTATAAAGATAAGTTGAAAACGTCTCCTTCCGATTCCGATGAAATTTGGTAAGACGTACAGTAACATAAATATATACTTAAGCTTTATATATTTGTATGTATGTAGAAGTATTTTTATTACACTCTCATCCTCTATCTCAGTTTTATTTATTTTCCATTTCTTTTATTTTCATATCGATTTGACTGGCAGCGGTGCGTGTCCTTGCTCCATTAACAAAACATGTGTGGACCCAAATCAATCATGCAATTGTGATGTGAAAGAAAACAAATGGTATTCGGACGAAGGACATTACAATGAACCGCATAGTCTGGGTATAACTTATATGTATTTTTTGCAACAAAAAGATTTGGAAGAGGATTCACAAGGCCGTATAACGCTGGGACCATTGGAGTGTGTCGAAACGAGTGAGTGATTATGCCATAAATGATTGGCTTAAATTTAGATGGGGCTAAATTCGTCAACCAGACCACATAAAAATTTCATCGCTTCGATTTGAATGAAAGCACACCATGAAGTGACATTAATTTTTATTTTTCATCATGAAATGATGTGTAATGTTTGAATTTTAACTGTAAATTTTTAACGAAGAAATCGGACACCATAAAAAATCGGAAATTAAAAAAAAAAAAAAAAAAAAAAATAAGTTCATTGCATTTTATGGTGAAGTACCTGGGTGATCGAGCTTGCTCGGTGCTATCAATTTAGCGCTAACTTTACTTACCCGAAATCATCCCAAAATGACCCCAAAATGGCCCTTAAAGGATCCAAAAATGATTACAAAATAACTCCAACAAAATCCTTAAATGTACCAAAATAATCCTAAAATAAACTCAAAACGACCCCAAAAAGACTATCAAATGTTCCCCAAATGTTCCAAAAATTATCCTAAAATTATCACAAAACAACTCCAAAATAATCCGAAAATTACCCAAAAATTGTCCCAAATTAATCCAAAATTGAACCCCAAATGATCTCAAACTAGCCCCAAAATTATTCCAAAGTGACCAATAAATGATCTCAAAATGATCGTAAAATAATCCAAATATGATCCCAAAAATATAAAATACAAATACAATACGGTAAAATGGTAACCCTGGGCGGCTACCATACTTGAAAATATTTTAGTTGGTATGGCGACGAAACACCTTTCATTTGATACCCATATTGGCATATCTAGCTCCATAATTTAAAAAAATTGAGATTGGTGGCAACCCTACACACCCCCCAAGTGGCAATCTCCAAGTGGATAGTCTTAGACTCAATCATACTATCTATATGCCAAATTTCATCCAAATCGCTCAAGCGGTTCCCGAAATAGTCCGGATATACAAATATACTGCGGTAAGGTGGCAACCCTACTTGAAAATATTTTAGTTGGCATGTCGCTGAAAATACCTTTGATTTGATACCCATATGCCAGTTGCTCCATAATTTAAAAAAAATTAGATAGGTGGCAACCCTGTACTCTGCCCCAAGTGGCAACTCTCAAGTGGATAGTCGTAGAATCGACCATACTATCTATATTCAAAATTCCATCCAAATCGGTCAAGCGGTTCTCGAGATAGTCTGGATATACAAATACACATAAGGTAAAATAAGTATAGCGCGGTCAGGTGGCAACTCTAGGGGTTAACCTGCTTAAAATTGTCATATTTGGAATACGGTTGAAAATACCTTTCACTTGATACCCATATTGGCATATGTTTCTCCATAATTTAAAAAAAAATTAGATATGTGCTTTTTTGTTTCAGATAGGTCCATTACAAAAAAAAGTATCATTTTAAAGGAAAAATATCAAGCTTTAAATTAAAATAAAAAAATATCAAAAATGTTCAAATTAAAAAAAAAAATTGATACATTTGAACGGAAAAAATACTTTAGAAAACGGTTTCCATGTTCCTTCTTTGCACATACTCCATATAACTATTTTTCCTGCAGGGCTTGAATTAATTTCAGTCTGACCATTTAATTCCTTCCATATACTCCTACTCTTTGTTGCTTAACTTAATTTTGTATATTTTTTTTTCTTTTTTACATTTTTTCTTTCCGTCTCTTCTTCAACAGACACACAAAAGTATGTCGTCACTTTTACAACATCACAATCGTATATCGAAGTGCCGGGCTGGCGGAAAGGTGATATTGCATTTTCCTTCCGTACCACTGGCGAAAAAGCCATATTACTCTTCCAACCACCGATACGTCCCAATCATCCATCGTTTATGGTCGCTTTAACCGGTGACTATCAGTTGACATTCAACTTTACACTGAGCACTGGTACGACACGTGAGTTGGTAATTAACTCACATCGCAAACTGAATGGCGGAGAATGGCATAAGATTTGGATTGACTACAATGAGTATCACGTACGTTTCATGATAAATACCGATTATCAAATGGTTGATCTGTTGCCGGAGGAGGAATTCGGTCCATTCGAGGGCAGCATGTATATTGGTGGTGCAACGGCGTAAGTACATGAATGAATGCAAGTGAAGGAATGAGAAATAAAACTTGCGAAAAGTGTCTAGAGTAGCATTTGGCTCACAGGGAATGTATAACACATTCGTTTTTCTGGCGCAACAAAAATTTAAAGAAACTGAGTTTATAAATTTTTTTAAATTTTCATTTTGCCAGAAGCATGAATTGTTACGTATACGCCATGGTCTTACTCGTTGAGTGCAACACATTAATGTGTTTGGTAAAACAAAAATTTTTAAAAATTTTAAAATTCAGTTTTTAATAGCGCCATTGTGTAGCGCATTCATGTTTCTGGCACAACCAAAATTTAAAAAAAATTTTCTTTGGAAATTTTTAAAAGATGAATGTACCGAATCTCGAGAAACTGAAGGAATAATAACGTAAAAAGTATGTATATCAGTGGAAAGAGTATAAAAAAAATATTAACCTGCAAAAACATATTTATGTACGTCAAAAACTAAAATTTAAAATTTTGCGAGAGGAACAAACTTTCAAAAACGATTTCCCAAAATTTTAATTTTGGCACTTTATATTACTCAATATTTAAAAAAAAATTAGATAGATGGCAACCCTGTAAAGCCCCTGAAGTCCACATCACTTCATTTCTACACATTTTATGGTTCCGAGTCTTTCAAAGGCAGTTACTTGTCAATTGTCTACCCAGTCCAAAGCATTCATCAGCAGTAATCTGCCCGCCCACCACGGGCTAGGTCTTGAGCACCACTGTACCAAAACTGCTTTGGCCTGAACTCCACTTAGAAGCTTAAGAGTTCATACCCAAGGGCACAATTTAAGTACTTTAATAAGAAGAAATTTCATATTGGCTATGGATTTATTGCGCCAATTTGTATTTAATTATAATTGGCGAGAAAAGAAATGAAAATAAAAGAAAATTAAAACATAAATAAAGCGCACTCATCTCACGAGACTACTCATACAAATGCACGCATGAGTGTGTGTTTGTTTTTAATATATTGCACTATGCGAATATCTGCGCTCATTTATGACCACAAATGACCCATTGCAGCGTTGACATCGTCCTGGTAAGCACAGCCAAGCCAATTTTGCGATTTATCGTTTTAATTGAAGTTTTAATGTGTAGCATTAACATTGCGCCCAAACAGTCAACATTGATTTACGAAATGAATGACTGGTGCTCACATATAAGTACTCTTACATACGCTCGCACACACATATATGAATACACATATGTAGGTATGTAACTATGTATGTGCATATGTGGAGAAGGATTAAGTGAAACTTCTTGGCATCTCATTGCCCTTACTTTCGCAAATTGGTATTCATTGCATTAAACATGCTGCTTCGCTTTTGCCACTCAAGTGTGTGTTTGGAGAAATGTTGTAAATCAATCACCTTAACGGTACCTTAATTAACAACCAACACTTTCACAATTCTTTTACAATTAATCAGTTGAACTTTTGTGTGCGCTGCTTGCTTTAATTTTAATTGATAGCTCTCACTTTCAATGGCTGAAATAAGCAAGCTACTTACATACATATTTACTATGGAATCTACTGTATGCCATTTGCCAGCAAGTACTGAGTCGATTTACTCATAATCCCCCCTTTCAAAGTCGCATTCTATTATTACCTTGCAATTTACAACTATACATAGGTAAGTGGATGCCAACCCTGTAGGAATAGCTTAGCGGCCAATTTATTAATTTATTTTCAAAAACATTTTCTAGGAATGTCCTGGAAAAACCTTCCGCCAGCTGGCGGATGGATCAATTTATTAGAAAATTAGATTTGATTTTTATTTACTTTAGGATTAAGTGGTAATCCTATATGGTAACTTTACTGCCCTTCATTTTATACCCATAATAGCATATGTAGCTCATAATTTTTTGTTAATACTATTTATGTGGCATCCTTGTAAAATCTTGATTAAGTAGCAACTCTCAAATAATAAAGCTAAAACTGTAGTAGGCCGAGCACTTAACCACTACACTAGGGCGCGCGGCCGCCGACGATATATAGGCCCGTAGTCATAGACGAAATAAAGTATCAGCTTTTTGACACCATTTCCAACGGACTATCTGTCAAAAAAGCTGACGCTAACTTTAGTGCCTACTTTACTTCGGGCCATAGTTTCAAAGAAATGTATCAGAAATGTATAGAATAAAGTAAAAAATACGCAAAAAATAAGAAAAAATATAGTTAAAGTTACGCGACAAAAATTAAGTAAAAATGACACAAAAAAATATAGTAAAAAATTACCCAGAAAATATAGAAGAAACTACAAAAAAGTAGGGTAAAAATAACGCAAAAAAAGAGTTAAAATTACATGAAAAATATAGTAAAAATTTCACAAAAAAAATTTGTAAAAATTACGCAAAAAATATAGTTAAAAATTACCCAAGAAATATAATAAAAATTACACAAAAAATATAGTAAAAATTATGCAAAAAATAGAGTAAAAAATACGCAAAAAATACAGCAAAAATATAGTAAAAGTTACACCAAAAAAATTAAGTAAAAATTACACAAAAAATATAGTAAAAATTATGCAAAAAATAGAGTAAAAAATACGCAAAAAATACAGCAAAAATATAGTAAAAGTTACACCAAAAAAATTAAGTAAAAATTACACAAAAAAAATATAGTAAAAGTTACGCGACAAAAATGAAGTAAAAATGACACAAAAAAATATAGTAAAAAAAGTAGTAAAAAATTACCCAAAAAAATAGAAAAGAAAGAAAAAGAAAAGAGTTAAAATTACCTGGAAAATATAATAAAAATTACACAAAAATATAGTAAAATTTTGCAAAATATAGAGTAAAAAATACGCAAAAAATATAGAAAAAATTACCCAAAAAATATAGTAAAAATTTACGCAAAAAATATAGTTAAAAATTACACAAAAAATATAGTAAAAATTATGCAAAAAATTAAAGTAAAAAAATAAGCAAAAAATACAGTAAAAATATAGTAAAAGTTACATGAAAAAAATTAAGTAAAAATTACACAAAAAAAATATAGTAAAAGCCACCCAAAAAAAATAGTAAAAAATTACCAAAAAAAAATACAAAAGAAATATGGTAAAACTTACGCAAAAAAAAGAGTTAAAATTACATGAAAATTATAGTAAAAATTACAAAAAAAAAATTTTGTAAAAATTACACAAAAAATATAGTAAAAATTACACAAAAATTATAGTAAAAATACGTAAAAAATATAGTAAAAAATACGCCAAAAATATAGTTAAAAATTAAACAAAAAAATATAGTAAAAATTATGAAAAAATAGAGTAAAAATACCCAAAAATACAGTAAAAATATGGTAAAAGTTGCGCGAAAAAATTAAATAAAAATTACACAAAAAAATAATGGTAAAAGCCACCAAAAAAAAAACTAGTAAAAAATTACCCAAAAATTAGAAAAAAACTACAAAAAAATATGGTAACAATTTCGCAAAAAATAGTTAAAATTACATGAAAAATATAGTAAAAATTACGAGAAAATATAGTAAAAAATTACCCAAAAAATACAGTAAAAAATTAACCAAAAAATATAGTAAAAATTACACAAAAATATAGTAAAAATTACGCAAAAATATAGTAAAAAATTACCCAAAAAATATAGTAAAAATTACGAGAAAATATGAAAAAAAAATTTCAAAAAATTTAGTAAAAATTTCACAAAAAATACAGTAAAAAAATAACCAAAAATTATAGTAAAAATTACGCAAAATATAGCAAAAAATTAACCAAAAATATAGTAATAACTACAACAAGAATATAGTCAAAAATTACCCAAAAAATATAGTAAAAATTACGATAAAATATAAAAAAAAAATTTCAAAAAAGATAGTAAAAATTAAACAAAAAATATAGTAAAAATTGTGAAAAAATACAGGAAAAATTACACAGAAAAATAGTAAAACTGCCAGCAAACTGCCAACTCATATTTTTGCGTAACATAGGTAACAAATGTATGTAGATATATATTTTTTTGAAAAACAAGCATAAAAGGCCAGCTTTGAAGAAACTGTGAATGAAAAAGGTTCCCCCTTCCCGAAATCCTGTATCCGCCACTGATAATCACTATCAAAATTATAAACAATTCTCCTAAACTGATTTTTCTTCATTTGAGATTGATCCTTATTTACATGACCAATCTATTCTTTTTTTTCGCAAAAATCAATTAAATGTTTCTTATCAAACCTATTTTTTCCCAACTGGGTCTTATATCTGAGCCCTTTTTGCTTTTAATCCGCACGCTTCACTTTTTTACTCCAAAGCAAACTGCTTGTATTTTAATTCGTTAAAGTGTAAATAAGTGAGCCAATCAAGCAATCAATGTATTGAGTAATGAAATTTATTGGCTTGCATAAAAACTTAAGTAGTAAATCGAAATTGTAAAACATATCAATCGCAATGTTAAAGTACCAACTTTATGTGGAAGAGTAAATTACTTTTTAATATGCTTCGGAGTGGATTGAAAATGAGCACGCAGTTATACATCATTAAGGTCGATGGGCTAAGGTAATGACTTTCCCTCCAGACATTAAGAATAACTACAAAGTTGTGCTAACATTAATGGCTTGTCCACATTACAGTGCATGGACAAGACATCTGAATAGCTATACGAGTATATATAAGCTTGGCATGGAAAAACGCCATGAGTAGAGTTATTAACAAACCAGGTATTGTTATATTGGGTATTTTTTTCCTTTAGGGGTCAACCGCTAATAAATTAGTTAAAATTATGGGGGGAAGAGCAAAAGACGGGTTTTTGCCTAAGGATCACGAATCTAATCAATCCAAATTGACCTTAATCGGACCCCAAAATGATCCCAAATTAACCCCAAAACGATCCTAATGTGACCCCAAAATGGTCCCAAATAGACCCCAAAATGACACCAATATGACCCCAAAATTAACACAAAATTACTCTAATTTATCCCAAAAAGACCCCAAAATTATCCCAATATCAACCCAAAATGATCCAAATATGACGCTAAAACGACCCCGAAAGGATCCCAATATGACCTCAAAATGACCCCACTATAAGCATAAAATGATCCCAAATGATTCCAAATTAATACTTTTGGAAAATTAATGCGCTAATTCCATGATGCAGCCAATACTTCTCATGTTTTTCTTAATAAAATAATTCAGCCGAATGTGTTAGCTTCCAAAGAAAATTAACATACATAGCTAATAGATAGGTATTTTGTTTTTAAAATATGAACAACACAAGCCACCTACCTTATATCATGACCCCAAAATTATCCCGAAATTATCCAAAAATGATTACCAAATGACCTCAAAAACACCCTTAAATGTACTCAAAACGACCCAGAAAGACCCTAAAATGTTCCCAAAATGACCCAAAAATTATCCCAAAAATGATCCCAAAATGATTCGAAAATGACCCCAAAATTGTCCCAAATTAATCGAAAATTAAACTCCAAATGATCTCAAAATAGCCCCAAAAATTATCCAAAAGTGACCTCTAAATTATTTCAAAATGATCCTAAAATAATCCAAATATGATCCCACAAATATACAATACAAGTACGATACGGTAAAATGGTGACCCTGGGCGGCAACCCTACTTGAAAATATTTCGGTTGGTATATCGGCAAAAATTCCTTTCATTTGATACCCCCAAGTCTTAGATAGTCTTAGAATCAATCATAGTATTCAAAATTGTATCCAAATCCGTCAACCGATTCCCGAGATAGTCCGGATATACAAATATACAAATGTACAAGTTTAGCTCGTTTAAAGTTATAAGATAAGGCATTAAGGACTGCTTTTTGACATCCGATATAGAAATAGGTGTGGAATAGGCTTGTGTGCTTATGCAGCATATTTTACGATGTGCAATTTTCAATTGAACAGAATAATTTTGTATTTATATAAAAGCTTTGCTGGGCATCACCATTATAACATAACCACCACCAAAAACTTGCTGCAATGCGGCCAACAGCCAACAGCCGGCAGCCAACAGCTATTAATATGTTAGTACAAGTATGCATGCAATGCAATGTTGCTGCCTGCCTTTGATGATGATGACAACGTCATTGTCGTTAGTGTGCCACATCGCCGCCAATAGCATGTCATAGCATGAAAGTGCTTAATTGCTTGTGATGGCATTAAATAAATTTTTAATTGCTTCGCAATTTACATTCACACATTCTTTCTGCACTCATGGGTGCCGTTACTTATAAAAAAGACTTAGCAACATGTATCTACATACATACGTAACTATGTCCGTATGTATGAACTCGCCATGCATATTGTTTGTGGGAAATATGCCATATTTTAACCCAAGTTCTTGCTTGACAGTTCGATCGTTGACCATCATTGTCTGCATGGCATACTTGCGAGGTTTATTTTTCATGTTTTCACTTGATTGCCGTTGTGTCACTTAACCATAACGAATGGGTTTGCAGCAAGTGCATGTGGATGAATGTGTTTGTGTTTAATTTACAAAAGTTACGTATAC
>CAXKVI010000651.1:0-2500 GCA_964058755.1 Campiglossa producta | reverse complement strand
AAAATAAAATAAAATAAAATAAAATAAAATAAAATAAAATAAAATAAAATAAAATAAAATAAAATAAAATAAAATAAAATAAAATAAAATAAAATAAAATAAAATAAAATAAAATAAAATAAAATAAAATAAAATAAAATAAAATAAAATAAAAGAAAAGAAAAGAAAAGAAAATAAAATAAAATAAAATAAAATAAAATAAAATAATATAAAATAAAATAAAATAAAATAAAATAAAATAAAATAAAATAAAATAAAATAAAATAAAATAAAATAAAACAAAATAAAATAAATTAAATTACAAAAATTAGAAAAAAGAAATAAAATTTAAGTATATTAAACAAAATAAAAACCAAATTAAATCTAATTTAATTAAAATACAACAAAATTAAATTAAATTAAATTGACTGAAATATAAAATAGAAAAGTAAAGTAAAATAAAACAAAACAATCCAAAAATTACTAAAAGAAAATAAGGATTCATATTTAAGCCTTGCTTAAAGGCATGTCATTGGGCATTTGCCCAAAACCTGTACCTGTTGACCAACTAATTCGCCTACTAGTATTTCATAAATCAGTGGACAATATTATATTTGTTATGATTAAAATTTCCGACAGCATCCTAACTGAACGATTTTCTGCCATCCCTTGTCAAATTGGGTTTTAGACTAACCGGAAGAAGGCGCATTGCCGAAACCGGTTTGTCTAAAAACCGAAATTTGAAAAGGGATGACGAAAAATCGTTCCAAAATATATCAGCGGACAATTTTAATGCCCTTAACGAACATACACACACTTATTTTTGGTCATTTATTAAATCTGCATAAGAAAGTCAAGCTGTTACTAATGACTTAATAGGATTGTTGCTTTTATGGTCACTTCATTTTTGTCTGCTCAGCACAACTTTTGTTTTTTGTCCACTAAGAGAGGGTATTTCTTCTCGAGTAACTAAATACAATTTAAAAGTATGTTAAACTCACACACGCTTACACCCTAATAGAAGTTCATGCATGGTTGTGTGCATATATCTCGTAAATGCATCAACACACATGTGCATTTGCGATCACATACGTACGTACAATAGTACAGATGGCTAAGCTGCAATTCGAAATAAAATCGTTGACAGCAATCTGATGGAAGCTTAAATTTATTTACTTCAGCTGCTACTAAACTTTTTTATTGTGACTTGAGTAACCTGCATGTGATGGCGCATAAAAAAGTTAGACTTAGCTAATGGAATTTTCATTTCTCTCTCTCTCTTTGCGTTTATTTGGTTCATTTTTATTCTCTCTGCCTTGACCTTTTGTTGGTCCAGTGTATGATATTTGTTTGAAAAATGTAAACTTTATACTTATATGGATTTTAACTTAGAATTGATGGCACTTTTGTGAGGATTTAAAGGTCATCAAAAATACTTTTGAATGTATTAATTTGAGTTAATGTGTCATTTTATTTTAGGATATACTTTTAATCATGTGTGTTTATCAATAAAAAGTAATCTACATTAAAAGTAATCTGATGTTCATAGAGGTATTACGATTTATTGTGAACAAATGGGACAGTCGGGAAAAGATTACCTGCTTGTCATTTCAGAGTAGCTTTACGTGTATAATGACTCTCAAATATTTGACTTTGTCATTGAAATGAATTCTGTACTTTTTTGTGAGGAGGTACAGTTCGTGGGTTTTCGGCTCACCCTCGCAACTGAATTTCTATCCCAATTGTATATTGGGGATAATGTACAAACATCTTCGGCATACGTACTTTTTCATGGTCTAGTCTTTATGTGTACATTAAACACGCTGGAACATAAAATTCCAATCTAGCTGCTTGGCAAGTTTGTCTTGCTGTGCTAACATCATTTTGACCCTAAGGCTTCTGGCACCCGGTCACAACTTTTTCTGGCTCAAAGATTTCGAAATTATTGTAACACGACTCAGCCTTAATGTCCTACAAACATCTTTCACAGGGATTTCTGCCAGCAAGAGAAGCGGAATTGCACTTTGGTCTATCTCTCCTGAAAACAGGTTCTATATAACTTTCCACCGCTCGTGTACTAGTTTTAAAATCCGAGTCCAAACTAAGTTTCCAATGCACTCTGCGAATTCCCATGTTCGACTCAGACCATTAACTTATGTCAGCCTGTGTGCGTCAAGGAACATACTCAAATAAAGTTTGCCGCCAGGAAATTACTCTCGACACAGGCTGCCTTCTGCACTAGACGCTTGATCTGTGGAGCATATTTCTCTCTCAAGTATCGCCGGTACAGAATGAAGCCCAAAGGAACTTTTATGATGAGGATCGAGGTGCCGATTCGGAAAAGAGAGCGCCTCCTCTTTTACAATGTTGCCACTTGTTTCAAATTATTTAAAAATTTGGTAACGCCATACCCATAACGCTAATCAGCTGTTCTAACCAAACTTATGGAAATCAATGTAAACGATTAGTGATGCCACAACATAACGCTAAAGCGTCTACATTGATTTGAAAATCGTGGTTG
>CAXKVI010000650.1:0-17145 GCA_964058755.1 Campiglossa producta | reverse complement strand
CACTTAGAAACTCCTTAATTGAATGACCTTGTTGTTTAGCATATCCAAGCATAGCCTTCAGTGACTCTATTACGTCTGACTTATTCTTGATTATAAAACAATATCGAAATTTTGTAAACGCATCTTTGAAAATTACAAAATATCTATTTTTCTTGAAAGAATATGGAAAAGGCCCACATACATCTGCCGACATCAATTCGCCCACTTTCGTAGCTTTAATCCTGTTACCAAAAGATAAACGATGTGCCTTTCCAAACTCACAAGACTCACACAGATTACCATCGTTTTTAATGTTTAACCCCCAATTCCTTTTGTAGTACCTTTTTAACATGACGCTTGTCTTGATGCCCCCATCGCTCGTGATAGAGCTGCAACAACGAGTCATCACTATTTGCGATATTAGCATGCATTTGATCTTGCACAATTGGTTTCATATCAGCTTGAAAAAGCAGCACTTTTCATTCGTTGAATGAAATTCACTATCAGGATTTCGATCCTGTGCTGCTAATACTGAGAAAAGATTTCTGTTGATATCCGGAACATACCAGACATTTGTCAGCATTAATTTTAGCTTTCTACCGTTAGCTATTGATAGCATCTCAATTGACCCTTTACCCAGTGCTCTAAGACTCTCCTTTCCAGCGGCTTTAATGCTGTGTGCCACCCACCATCTGGTTTTACAATCATCTGCTAAACATAAATCAGTTGAAACACTAACTAAAGATACATTTGTTTTCTTTTCGTGACTTTGCATCTCTCTATTCTTAAATGAAATGAAATGAAATTTCGTTCAAATACGCTTAGTTGTATACTTAAATCTTCGAAAGTTTTGTCATTATCCTTTGATAAAAGCATCCAGCTCGACCCAAATGATTCAAATTGCAATGGTAAAATGTTTAGAATTTTGGACAACAGAATCAAATCTGGCAAAGAGTTCTCACCTTTTGCTATTAAACCATTGTTGAGCTAGTTCCAGAGACCTCTAAGTATGGCAACATGAGTTGAAACGTCTTGATTCTGATCCCAATTGAAGGAAAAGAAATCTGAGCAAATCTTGAACAGCTGGTCTCTCGAAGTTGCTTCAAACTGCTCTTTCAATGCCTTCCAAGTCTCAAACGCCGTTTCCTTCTCCATAACTTTTTGGTAGACAGCATCCGTAATCGAACTAGTCAAAACTGTTTTTGCGTACCTATTCGCTTTTTTAAAAATATCCTCTTTAGTTTTATGGGCTCTCAATTCAGCTTCCGTTGCTGTATCGGGTAATGATTCCGGCTTGGCAAGCTTTCCATCAATCACTTCTAAACAGCCCTCGTGGTAGTCTAGCATGTCCCTTATCTTTCACTTCCATATTGGCCAATCGGCTTCTGTAGCCAATATTCGGATTCTTGAAACATCCATTCCACATCCTGGGCCCATAACCTTTTGTGATTTATTGTATATTTATTGATGAATATAATATATAAACATTCCAGGAAATGTTATTTGTTAGAATTGAATGTTTCGAATGAAAAAATATTAGACAGAAGTGAAAAAATTCGAATAGTATTACAAATGAATAACTGATCTATAAAAAAAAAAAACAAGTATATAGTAACAAAGTATGTGACTATAAAATAACATAACTTCAACATAAATGAGCTCATAAAGAGCGTAAACGCTCCTATTTAGGACTCCTTTCTCCTATATAGTAACAAAGTATGTGACTATAAAATAACATAACTTCAACATAAATGAGCTCATAAAGAGCGTAAACGCTCCTATTTAGGACTCCTTTCTGCATCATTTATGACTCCGATTGTTTGCTGGGTTCGTACGCGTTGTACAGCTTACAATTTTGAAAATATATTAAAAACCATGATATAAAAAATACCATGTTAAAAACATTAAAAAAATGCAAAGTGCGGAAGAACGCGTAAGTATAATTATCCTTTTGGGATGCAAATCGTTAAACTATTATTTTTAATTATAGAATTTAAATTTTGACATCAAGAAAAAGCTTCGTAACGGGGAATACAACCTAAGAGAAAAGAGAGGGCGTAGCAAAGTGTGGGCATGGATCAATTGATAATCGACTCTTTCACTCTCAGAGCGAGCTGTCAAAATGCACATTTTTTATAACTTTAACCCGTGATGCCATATCCGAAAAAACTAAAATTGCGTATTTTTAAGAGAATAGTTGGAATTTGCAGTTTCCACACCACCATGAGGTATGCAAACGGCGCGTTACCGAAGTTTTTTTTTTGGGTGTTTGGTTCCCCGGTAGGCCTATATCACCCATTTGTGCTTTAATATCCAAAATTATAGCAAAATGAAAAATAAAATCATAAAATTTTAATTTCTGTAACTTAAAAATAATTTCATAACATAAAATGATAAGAATTAAAAATAACCCGTATAAAAATAAAACATAATTCAACAAAACTTAGAAAAACTGAACATGTAATCAAATAAATAAGAACTAAAAAATATAATGAAATAAAAAATGTGAATAAAAAATTAAATTATAATTCAAAAACTTAGGTAACTTATAAATATATAAAACCAAGATAAGGAAAGAATTAAATCTAATTTTGTATATCTTAGAAATAATAAAATTTTGTAAAATATCACAAATAAAAGAGATCGGGACTAAATTTTTGGCACGGTTTTAAACGATATTACACAAGACCCAGTCTTCAATAAACGGTATAAAAATAAAACATAATTCAACAAAACTTAGAAAAACTGAACATGTAATCAAATAAATAAGAACTACAAAATATAATGAAATAAAAAATGTGAATAAAAAATTAAAATATAATTCAAAAACTTAGGTAACTTATAAATATATAAAACTAAGTTAAGGAAAGAATTAAATCTAATTTTTCAAATCTTAGAAATAATAAAATTTTGTAAAATATCACAAATAAAAGATATCGGGACTCAATTTTTGGCATGGTTTTAAACGATATTACACAAGACCCAGTCTTCAATAGGAATAATTACTAAAGGAATTGACTTTGGTTGAAAACTGAAGCTGAAGAGGAAATTCGAAAGTTTGGAAATATTATTTTATAAATGCGACACGCACAAAATCTTTGTTTTGAAGTTTGGGTACTCAACTTTCTATTATAAAACTTCAAATGGAAAAATATTCGAATCCTTACGTATAATGCTAACAGAAAATCCCTGTCGCAGTTGCTACAACATAAAAAGGGTGTGACATCTTTCATTTTATCGAACAAAATCTGACCAACGCCTATCCTATGGCAAGCCCAATCAAATTCTGCTTTAAAAATTATCTCCAGCTGTTTGATATAATCTAGAAAACCTTGGGGTGACTTTATTAAATTACACCTTTCATCCTGCCTCTGCTGAGTAAAATAAAATTCAGGTGTAATGTCTTCATCTACGTGATATGGTAAAGGTTGGGTACACGCGTGGGCCTTAAATAATTTTAAGTAAAAATATCCCGAAATATATGCATGTGCATTTTCCCCTAAAAGATCTACCTCTACGTCTTCTATATTAGATGGTTCCCTTGTTCTCTGCCTGTTAAACGTGTGTTCTGGTCGCGGTAGACCCTGAAATTCTTGCCAGGAGAGACCCTGCACGACATGGTCATTGCACACGCTCTCTAATACCTGATGGGATCTTTCAATAGAGAAGGTCTCATTTTGCTTGGCGGGTTCGCAATTACCGTGAACTACAATATTGGTGTATCGCAATCCCCATGACTTTTTAAATAAATTTCCAAACATATATGGAGTTATTCTAGCACTCCTGCCACCCCCTCTTCTTATTTGGCCGATATAATGTTCTAAATTGTCCTGGCAAGACGTCTAGTTTGCAAACTAGTAAAACTTTCGTGCGATAAAAAGCGCCATATTCGGCGTAAACTGTTAATGTTTAAAATCCAACCTTTAATGTAGTAAAACGAAGAAGTTATGTCATCCCCATCATCATTTCTTATTCTGATGGTTTTCAAAATTGCAATAGCCTCTTCTAAAAATTGCACTTGATCTGGTGTTGACGAAAAAACTTTTTTTGTTGGAAGAATAGCAGCTACACTAGAACTATTAAAAATGTCAAACAGCTTATTTATAAACATTATGTATTCCGCAGTATTGAGAAATGTTGAAGACGGACAGGACAAGGTACCAGATGTACATATATAGGGTTAGCATTCCAGTTTTCGTCACCATAGTCCTCAACGCCGATAATTTTGTCATACTTGGGGACATACTGCATATGACTTTTCAAAGACATTTCATCACATAAAATTGATACGAACTTTTGGTCTTTAGTGAAGCCCCGACTTTTTAGCTCTAAAGACCTTATGGAGCTATTATTACATCCTGGATTCCGTGGCCACTCCGAAACGAATTGGTCGAGAGTTCTTTCCCCAGGGAACTTAAGGAGGGACTTTAGGTGTCTATAAGGTAAAGGGGAGAGAAAATATACACCTAAAGCAAAAGTTTTAAAGAAATTTGTATATCTACGACCATTAGGTTGGCGATCAAAGTTTCTCACATTATTTTCCACAATGCTTTTAATCAGAGGAGGAAGATTTCTGAAGAAATTCTGGCATTGCTCTAAATCATTCTCTTTGTCAGATAGCTCCTTTTGTAAATACTTAAACTTTGAAGATACTTCACATAGCTGGTTATTTAGACCCCAAATATAATTATTCTTTTCTTCTATCACGGTTTTTAACTTTGAATTCTCTACTTTTAGTCTATCGTCCCTACCTACAACTGCAGTTAAACTCAAGTTGGTCTGAATTCCTTTCTCAACTAAATTTGGTTGCATTAAAGCTGGGCTAAAATTTCTAATTTCATCTTGAACCTTTTCTGCAACAGAAGCAAGCAAACACAAATTACTAAAAACAGGTTTCACTGTCGTTTTAGGTATAAAATCTTCAATACCTAACTCGATAATAATATCAGTGCTTTGCAAATCTATTTGAAAACTGGGTCTAGGTAATGGCAACTGAGTTTCCAAACTTGGTGTAGGCAATATCAAATTAGATGGCAAGTTTTGATCTGGAACAGCGTTTGCGAACAATTTCCTCTTCATCCTGATGTTTCTGGAGAAATGGAGTTCGCAGGCGTACAAGTATTTCGAACGAGTTCCGCCTACACCCAAGCGATCCAGCCATAAAGCATATCTACACAAGAGTAATTGCTTAGAATCGAGTCGAATGCTGTTTTGTGAGTTAATTGGTTAATGCTAGTTCCACGAAGCCATTTAAGTGAAAATTGATTTTTTCGCTGTGAGATTTCATATAAGATTCTTCATTTACGTTTTTTTTTCATTTAAATTTGTTCGTGATACTGGCTGTTAGTGATTTTAACTTTGTACTTTTTAATCAAATGCTTTATTTAAATTTTAATATTAAAAAATGTAACTAATGTAATGTAACTAAAGCTACGTTTACACTGCATCAAATGCGTCACTTTTGGCCAAGTTTTTTCGAGACCGTTCATCCGCAGATTGAATTTGATCACCAAATTACGTCAAATTAAATTAAATTCATCTAATTTGGCAAACAAATTCATTCTGCGGACAAACATTCTCGAAATAACTTCGCCAAATGCGACGCATTTGGTGCAGTGTAAATGTATCATAACTAGAACTTCTGATTAAAATATAAAAACCTATGGCATATCTACTATTTTTGTATGATCACTTGCCTCTCATAATGTTTCTCTGGATTTGGAAAATTAAAGACACGATGTCCTCCAGCGCATCCAAGAACACACTTATTTTTCGGTTTCGGCATCATTTCCCTAAAAGAACACACAATTTGTACATTATATTTCACTTTTTTTGTAGTAAATATCACAAAAATATAAAATATACTCACTTTTCCAACTGACAAGTTAAGACTGGCACGCATCTACACATTTAAAAAAAAACTACCTGCTTTTCCAGACCTTTTTTGCGACAAACTTGTGGCAGCGTCGTTTTTCCAGGTAGCAGCTGTGTAGCTGCCCAGGATCTCGTTTTTGCAATTGGCAACACTGCCAAGTGCTGGGCTGCAAAAGTGTGTGCGTAAAAGAGTCGCTCATCAATTGATCCATGGTGTGGGAGATATTACCCATTGTGGAAGATACCTCTGGCCAACACATTCCTGGATTCGTTGCCTGTAGTAAATGCTACTCCGTTTACAAATTTACCGCAAGCACTTCCAATCTAGTAAGGCATAGATGCTATATTATTAGTAGATACTGGGGATTCTAATAATTGCACCCAAGTGGAAGTGAGTAATGAGGCAACACAGGAGGGTACTACCCTTGTTGCTAAGTGGGTTGTGAAAAACTGTCGGTATTAGTTTCCTTTAGGGGTCAACTGCTAATAAATTAGCTAAAATTATGGGAGATAGCTCAAAAGACGGGTTTTGGCCTCAGGATCACGAATCCGGAAGCGCTTTTTTAATTTTCTGTTTTAGTGAAAAGTTATGGTCAAAAAACCGAAAAATGACCCGGGTCCGATACCAAAATTGGGGGGAATTGGTGGCTACCGCCACGGCGGGACTTTTTTTGCACGTTTTTAGGGACAGTCTAATAAAATTACAACAACCACATGAAAACTTGAAACTTTGATTGCAAATATCTCTGCAGAGAAGCAAAATATTAAAAAAGCGCTTCTGGATTCGTGATCCTGAGGCCGAACCCCGTCTTTTGAGATATATCACATAATTTTAGCTAATTTATTAGCAGTTGACCCCTAAAGGAAACTAATACCAAACTGTCGCTCATTCCAAATCATTAGTGATTGTGGGCTTAAAGATTTCGCAACATTTCTTATAAAGATATGGGGCAACTTACGGCTCCTATGTAAATGTTAAATAGCTTTTGCCTCACCCCACAACGATATCGCGTAATATTTCAGGGCTATATGAAATCCATAGAAGGATAACTCTTGCAAACAAATGCTACTTTGGGCTGAGTAGGCAATTTAGAAGTAAAGTCCTCTCTCGACGAACAAAAACAACACTCTGTAAGTCACTTATCGTACCCGTCCTGCTATATGGTGCAGAAGCATGGACACTGCCAGCATCTGATTAGGCGGCTCTGGGAGTATTCGAGAGAAAAATTCTTTGAAAGATTTATGGACCCCTAAAAGTGGGCGACGGCGAGTACCGAAGAAGATATAATGATGAGCTGTATGAGCTTTACGCAGACGTGGACATAGTTCAACGAATTAAAACCCAGCGGCTCCGCTGGCTAGGACACGTGGTACGAATGAACGAAGACGTAAACCGTCTCTTAGCAGTCAAATCCATGGAGGGAAGCGCATGTACAGGTGAGGATAATATGAAATGCTTACTTTGTTAAATCATCTATTTCTCTTTCAAGGATTGAATATTCGTAGCAAGATGAAAGACATACTTGAAAATTTCGGCTGTGATCGGGGAAAAGTGTAATGGGGTGGGGTTACCTTGGCCAATCCCGACTAATGTGCCCTCGTTCGTACACTCTGGCCAACGTGACCTATCTAGGCTCGCGGCAGAAAGAGAGGGACCCCGGTGGGCCACTCTGACATACTTGGTTTAAGGGCTCACCGACGTAAAAAACTTAATTCCAATGAAAACAAATTTATTGTAATCAATCTACACTTTGCACTTTGTAACTACTGTATGAATTTTTGTTGTTGTTGTTGTTGTTGTAGCTAGGTGTAGGCATGCCTAAATGTCAGACAGGGTCACCCCGAGTGTATTGCTCTTGGCCGGGTCGATATAGGAAAACGGCCCGGGTCGTTTCGGCACGATGGGTACAGCACAAGTACTGGTACCGTTCTCGTAGAACCGGCAATACAACCCCCCACATAGCATATGGAAGATTCATTAAGGTAGAAATCACCATACTGAGCCCTTTTTGACTCCTTTCGATGACTAAAAACTGATTAGTCAACTGAACGATTGAAAGAAGACTCGAAAATGACTCCCTCGTATGAGGAAAATATGATTTATTGAAAACTCAACAAAAAATTTAGAACGATCATTTCATATTAATGATCAAAATATGATTGTTTTAAAATTTTTTTATCATGGCTTTGCTTGTAACGACAGAAATTTTCAAACAAATGAAGTCTGAAGGAATTGCACTTTAAATTACTATTGTTAATACGGGCGCATTATAAACTAAATCTCGCGTGGTTTTAAACAATAAAATATTCTCCGAAGAGTTAGCTGCTGTTTATAGCTGATACCAGCACTAAGTCGACATTTGCATATATGAAAATGTATAACACGGTTTTTTGTAAACAGATGTAACAAATAGGACGATCGTATCTTGAAATTACTTCTGCTTAAAATAAAACGTGTGTATGTGTTATTGGGGACGGTGAACTAACATTTTCCATTCTTAAATATTTAGGACCTGATTCGATTGCACGTATCAGGACATGGACAGTGTACTACAAAAGAAATTTTCCCGTGCTGAAGATGAAATATAACACTAAAACGTAAGCACTCCAAGCTGCCATGCAGAAAAATTTTAAGAACCCGCACATTTCGTTAAAAAGATTGTAATATTAATATGTATTTTATACCATGTTTATTAGTAAGATAGATTTAATTTTCTTTTCAAAATTCTTGTTAAATCTGATTTGCACGGGTCGACTTCTTGGTCGATTTTTCAACGTTCGACCATCAAATATTCACACGGTGGAACGACAAAAAAATCGACCAGTAATTCGACTCGAGTAAATCAGTCTCTATTGCTATTGTTATATAATACAATGGTGTTCACGTACCACATTAAATAAAATACGTGCAAGTGCATATTCTTACAAAACAAAACACTTATTTGCAATTCTTTAAGAGTCGCAAATTTTTGGAAATACGATTGAGAAATGACTAGAAAACGACTCGCAAGTGATTGTAGTAAGAGTCGAAAGAGAGGGTCAAAACTCGTAACAGTCGTGAAAGAGAAACTCGTCACGTAAAAAACCGAATATCGGATTGCAACCATCGTGAACGTGTTATCGCTCTCGTTAATCGGTATGATTGCAACCGTGAGCGAGTAAGCGCACGTCTAGTTTGTTTGAACTGTCATTCGATCAGTTACTTATGAAGGTAAAAACGCATAATTTGAAAAAATTTCAGAAAAATGTAAGAATGAAATGTTAAATATTTAACTCTTAATTAATATTTTTGATTCTAGGACTAACTGTAACAAACTAAACTTAAAGCAAAAGGAATTGATGGCTCAATTTATGATTGATAAAACAAAAACAATTTCGGAAAAACAACACGAACATTTTAACATGAAACGTATGGTTAAAATAACATGAAGTACTTCTGCATAAGAATTACATTAGTGTGTATCCCTTACACTATATTCGGTTTGTTTTAACATGAACAAGTGTTGTTTTCGAGCATCATCTGTTCCCCATCAAAGCTTGTGAACAGAATTGTTCTCAAAAGAACAGAATTTATGTCAGTGTGTAGATACCGACTTGATGAAAAGTTGTAGATATTATAAATAATTAATATTTTGAGAAATTTATAGTTTCTTAACTTGCGAATAAGTTGTGAAGTTTTGTAAAAAGTTTTGGGTAAGCAATTTGTGTTGTTTTTCATATTTTGTAAACGTTTCCTGCTAAAACACGTCCAAAAATGTCGGGGTAGGTTAAAAACAACGCGCACTATACATAAATACCATGGAAACGCTTTAGGATTAGGGATACCGGGTAGAAAAGGCGTCGTTTGATACTTATCCCTACATTAATTGGACGTGTGCTACCAGTTTTACAATCGCTTGGATAATTTAAAGAGCTTTCAATGAAACAATTTTTATTTAATTTTCAGATTGGGGCTTGTTGTTGCTGTTTTCGATGCAGAAGTTGCCAATGATTGCATTAAAATAAGAATATGTATATGTATGTAGATATGTGTACTTTTATTATTTAACATGCTACATGATAGATCGTGTTAATTTAACATGATGATCGTGTTAATTTAACATGATAGATCGTGTTAATTTATCATGATGATCGTGTTGATTTAACAATAAAAACATGTTGAATTAACATGACAGATCGTGTTAATAAATTATACAAGCATTATATTCTTTCATACCTGAAAATATGTATGTTAAAGGTTTTCGATAAATGAATTAACTAAGGGGCCTATTACGGTTCGCGCGTCGCTTGAGTTATTCGAGTCGCCTTATTTGGCGAATCGCCTAGCTCGAATGATTATGGATAGCGAACAAACTAGTTCGCCTGAAACATTTTGTGCCAGTTCTAAAAACAGAAAGCGGTGAACGTCAAATGTAAAAAAAAACTTCAAATTGAACAAAACTGAAGTTTAAATTATTTATTATTATTGTACGTTTTTATTGAATATTGTAGTTAAGAGCCAGACAAGCAGCATATAGAAAAACCAACCATTGTCTGGTCCAACAGCCTTGAACGGCTCGAATCTTTTAATTACCCACCTTATCCCTTCTTCTGTGATGAAAATGTGTGCAGCCAGGTTTGTTGCAGGTGCTAAGAGTGCAACATGCGAGTTCTCTGGAAAGTGTGTAATCAAGAGCAGCTCCAGCGTTTCACGTTTCGAGCTGGTCCAGCATCCGGCAGGTTTCCCCAAATAGCCTATATGTAGCTGTTTGAGTTCTTGAGAGCACTCGTCTCAGTTTCGCTGTATAGTCGACATTCTCGACCGCAGTACAAAAATTTCTCCACAAAGTTGTCTTCGCCTGCCTCAGAGCCTTGTATGTTTATATTTATATCTGAGTCATTGAGTCTCCTTGCGAAGGGTCTTGGCCTTATTAAATTGTTTCCTCCACCAGTGTGTGGCCTATGTTTACAGCGTGGTTTTGGCACTGGACAGACCTTATCGAGGGCATTTGAGAGCGCCGTTGTAAAGGTCGTAACTAGGTCTTCCGGCTACGTACAGGTCATACCACCACCGGTCTTTGGCGATGGCCAAACTGTCGTTGGTCACTTCAGTAAAGCTTGGTTTACCACAAAATGACACCACTATATCCCCGAAATTCCCCCAAAATGATCCCAATATTACCACAAAATGACCAAAAATTATCTCCAGAATGAACACAAAATTAGTCAAAATGACCACAAAAAACCCCCAAAATGACCCTAAAATATTCCCAAAATGACCACAAAAAACCCCAAAATGACCCCAAAATATTCCCAAAATGACCACAAAATGACACCAAATATTCCAAAAATGACCACAAAATAACGACTAAAATTTCCTCGAAATGACCACAAAATAACAACAAAATATCATCAAATTTAGTCCAAAATGACCACAAAATAACTCCAAAATATTCCCAAAATTACCCCAAAATGACCACAAAATGACACCAAAATGACCACAAAATAACCCCAAAATGACTACAAAATGACACCAAATTATTCCAAAAATGACCACAAAATAACGATTAAATTTTCCTCGAAATTGGTCCAAAATGACCCCAAAATATTCCAAAAATGACCACAAAATAACAACAAAATATCATCAAATTTAGTCCAAAATGACCACAAAATAACTCCAAAATATTCCCAAAATGACCACAAAATGACACCAAATTATTCAAAATAACAACAATATATCCCCGAAATTAGTCCAAAATGACCACAAAATAACGACTAAAATTTCCTCGAAATTAGTCCAAAATGACCCCAAAATATTCCAAAAATGACCACAAAATAACAACAAAATATCATCAAATTTAGTCCAAAATGACCACAAAATAACTCCAAAATATTCCCAAAATGACCACAAAATGACACCAAATTATTCAAAAAATGACCGCAAAATAAAAACAATATATCCCCGAAATTAGTCCGAAATGACCACAAAATAACCCCAAAATGACCACACAATGAGCCCAAAAAATCCCCAAAATGACAACAAAATATTTCAAAAATGACCATAAAATAACAACAAAATATCCCCGAAATTAGTCCAAAATAACCACAAAATGACCCCCAAATAATCCCAATATGACCATAAAATCAAATTTTTCCTCCTAGTCACCTTCAAATTCTGTTAGCCAGATTTTGACACTCCCGGCGAACGAATTTGGATCGAGTCGCAAACAGTAATCGCTTCATTTTTGACATTCGCTTAATTTTGAAGTTTGAGGCGAATGTTACCGGGCGACTCGCAGTCGGTAATACAAATGTAGGCGAGTCGCGCATATTTTTGTTCGACTCGCAAATCAAAATCAAAAACAAGGTGTTTTATTTTAAGGGTTAATTTAACAATAAAAACCTGTTAAATTAACATGCCTCAGCCTAGTCTCTATTGTTGAAAAATCATTGCATGAAAAGGAGTACTGTCTCGTGGCCTTTCTGGACATCGAAGGGGCTTTCAACAATATAAGGCCGGAGGCTATTAACACTGCTTTAACAAACCTGGGCATAAATAGGTCTCTTATTGGACTAATTGATCAACTACTAAAGGGAAGGAAAATAGTTTCTTCACTGGGAACAGCTGATCTTTCACGCTATGTCACAAGAGGAACGCCTCAGGGTGGTGTTCTCTCCCCGCTCCTATGGAACCTCACCGTAAACTCGCTGCTACGAGACACAAGGTGGGGGGGCGGGAAGATAGTGGCATATGCAGACGATTTAGCTATTGCATATAGGGGTAAATTCCCACAAACCCTGTGTGACTTGATGCAAGTAGCACTGCGAGAAGTTTCTTCATGGTCCTCTCGCTGCGGACTTAGCATCAACCCGGGAAAGGTGGAGCTTGTCCTTTTTACCAGGCGGTACAAGATACCACCGTTGAACCTACCAGAATTAAATGGCGTGCGCCTGAACTTAGCTGACAAAGCCAAATTCCTAGGCACAGTTCTAGATAGAAAGCTTAACTGGAAGGAGAATGTCATCCAGCGCCAGAGGAAAGCGTGCATTGCACTTTACACGTGTCAAAGAGCCATTGGCAAAAAATGGGGGCTCAGTCGTATGGAGTATGGAGTCGTGGTATGGTGGCCTGCGCTAAGAAAGGCAACAAACCTAAATCTGTTAGGGAAAGTCCACAGATCGAGCATGATCTGTATAAGCGGGGCGTTAAGAACAACGCCCAATGAAGCTCTCCAGGTCATTCTTGGCTTTTTGCCACTCGATCTGGAAGGGTACCGGGCAGCAGCAGCATCGGCTGTGCGTCTAAGGGAAACGTCCGTCTGGGGCCCAAGCACTATTGGACACGGCTGTATTCTAAGATCTTACAGCTTTCTCCCTCTGAGCACAGATCGGTGTGCGACCACAACAGTCGGAGATTGTTGTTTTAGAATAAACATTCCCAGCAGGGAAGACTGGGAGAACATAGATCGGTGTCCCGCTTCTAATGGCGGCACTTTTATATACACCGACGGCTCGAAGTTAGACGGCAGAGTCGGAGGAGGGGTTTACTCAAGGGATTTGGACCTAGAACTCTCCTTTAGACTACCTGATCACTGCAGCGTCTTCCAGGCTGAAGTTTCAGCAATCATGGACGCCGTGACTTGGATAGGTGAACGCACCGTCGGACAGGATATCTGTATTTTCAGCGACAGCCAAGCGGCCATCAAATCCCTTGGCTCTTACTCGTTCAACTCTGAACTGACGCTCAGCTGTCGTCGATCTCTTCAAGAGATGGCCCAACAGAACCGCGTGGACCTCACATGGGTCCCGGGACACAGGGACATTGAGGGAAACTGTAGAGCAGACGAACTTGCCAGGCAGGGCACGACCAAGCAGATTCTTCAAGATAAAGAGCGCATAGGTATGCCGTTTGCCACGTGCAAGCTAATGCTGAAGGAGCATGCACTCGGCGAAGCCAACGAAAGATGGCTACAAGCCCCAGGGTGCCGGATATCCAAGCAAACCTGGCCAAAATGCGATCTTAAAAGATCTAGACACATATACGCCCTAAAAAGGAAGGAAATCTCCATATTAATAGGTGTTTTAACCGGGCACTGCCTTATTGGTAGGCACGCAGCAAGGCTAGGCGTTCCCTACCGACGATGCTGCAGGAGTTGCAAAGATGATGAGGAAGAGGAAACGGTGGAGCACCTCATCTGCAACTGCCCGGCCTTAAGCGGAGCGAGAAGGCGCTCTCTGGGAGTTCCCTTCCTGGTTAGCTTAAGCCAGGTCGCGGAGCTAGATATAAAGGACTTGATGGCCTTCATCAAGTTATCAAAATGGTTCGAGGAGGGGTAGCGGTGTCGGTTAGGAGTGTCAGTCCCGGGTTTCGGCTATATGGAGAGTCCCGACAGCACTGGGATTTTCCATATGGCCGGGCCCCGGGACTGACTTTCCTAGTGTTTGGTGGTATCACAACGGGCCTTTTATTACTGGCCTAGGTGTGCCTATGCGGCAGCCACTTCTACCTACCTAACATGATAGATCGTGTTAATTTAACAATAAAATCCTGTTAAAGTGCAGACTTGGTCAAAAACAAAATTTCTAATTGTGCTCAAGGAAGGTCGACTTCAAACAGACTTTGGGAAGAACTTAGCAAGGAGCTAAACGCCTAAGGACCACCAACAAAAAGCGCAAAGTTGTGGAAGAAAGTATGTTGATTGTTATATTTAAAATAAAAGTAACTCCAATTTGTTTTTCTTAGGCCCAATTTCACCGTGGCAAGTTAACTTAAGTTCCACAGTTAACTATGGATTCGCAACTTTATTTAAGTTTTTTAACTGAATTTTTTCTATATAAATTGTTGGCAGACGGTCTTCTGACATCTAACCAGAGGTTAAACCACCCACGTTGGGCAGTTAACCTTTGGTTAACTCAATATGAAAAATGAAAATCTGTGGAACGTAAGTTAACCTGGCACTGTGAAATTGGGCCTTAGGCGTATTCAGACCGAAAATATAACGCCAAAAGGAAGCTGTCTGAAAATAAGAGGTCAAAAAAACAAACAGGTGGAGGGCCTTACCAGGAGAGGTTTCTTACTCAAGCTGAGGAACTTATTGTGGAAGCAGCTGGTCTTGAAGCATCTGTTTCAGGAAATCAGGTTGTGCCATCCTATGGCAGTTCAAGGCCAGTATCAAGTGCTTCATCTTCAAGTCGTAGCAGTGATCAAAGCTCTAGGCAACCAACCTCAGAGAGTTCTTCCTCCCCCAAACGCTCCGCTTCCGCAAATACGCCTTCTCGACCAGTCCCAAGTAGTGCAACGCCTAGAAGAAAGAACAACACAAAAGCAGCACTACTTGAAGAAAATATGAAAGTGACAGCAGAGCACCAAAAATTCATGGGTCAGAAGTTGGACGGCCTGCTTCAGCTTAACGAGAGACAGTTGAAAATCGATGAGAAGCTGCTGGAAATCGATGAGAGGCAGCTGGAAATTGATGAGAGGCAGCTAGAAATCAGTGAGCGGCAGCTTACTCTCTCTCGTAGGGTTTTGGCAATAAAAGAGGAGAAGCATAAGGTCAAAATGGCAGGGAAACAGCTTGATCTTCAAATTAAGAGGATTGAGCTCGATCGGTTGCAAATGAAGCAGAGACAAGATCAGTGAAAGTCGTCCTCCATTCCATCACCACCTCGGCATTCTACATTCTCGTTCATTTGCCCCGTCTACAACCTCTCCATTTCTCCCTTCTTTCATCCCAATTCCTCTTCTTCCTATTTTTCACCCCTTCCATGATCCTCTTTCCTCATCTTCCATCATGCACTCACCCCTCCCATCAACTTAGTGTCTTATTTATGTGTCTTATTTATCAAAAACATTGAAGTTTTATTTTATTTTTAACAAACAACTAAAACTGAGTGATATATATTAATTAAAATTACCGAAAGTTTAGTTTTTTAAATGTTTAAAAATGTGATGAAATAATATACAATAAAATGAAATAAATGAATTGAATTTGAAAACAAAAGCCAACACTTTTTTCATTACATCCATGTTTAATTAGTCGTCACTTTTTATTTCAAATGCATATATATACATACTAGTTTGATATCCAATAAAAAAAATCGTTATGTCGAGTTCAGCAATGAGTGTTTGGTTTGATCTGTTATTGTTTGGCCAATTCTAATAAAACGGCCTTCTCCGGCTATTATATCAGGTTCACTTGGAATTTCATAATTTCTTTTCACTTTTATGGGGTCATATCTTCCTCTTTTGTTGTATTCTAAAATTCTCCAACGACCTTTTAGTACACCAATGGTTCGTTCTATGAGGCACCGTGCTTTGGAATGAACTTCATTAAATACAGCTTCTCCTGACCCGTCCGATGGATTTCTGTACGGTGTCATGCACCACGGTTCAAGCGGATATCCAGAGTCCCCTATTGAAGTAAATGAAGGTGTTATATGGCACAATCTACACGTTCTAAAAATATTTTATATAACACCTAGTAGCCAGGCATTTTGACTCCTATTCCTCAGAAAACGATATTCCATTACCATTCGCTCGTTGGAATTCTTCCATACGAAGGAATCATGAGCTGCACCTCCGTATTGGCAGTTGATTGCCACAATTTTTGTGGTGTGGTCACAAATCTAACAAAAAAACGATCGATTAATATTCCATGTTTTTCTTTTTTTTTTAATAACTCACCAACATAGCATTTAGACTATGGAACCCCTTCCTGTTGAAGTACATATGCTCGTTGACCGTTGGCTTTTGTAGTTCAATATGAGTGCCATCAATACACCCAACCACTAAATAATCAAATATCATTAGCTTCACTTTTCACTATTTTAACATATTTTTTGTCTACCTCCAGGAATTTTGTAGTTTTCCACAAACCACTCTTTGCAACTTTTCGAGTCTTCTGGCTCGAACCGAATGAATGGACACAATTCCCTCTCCATTTCCAGCAAAACGTTGGCCAACAATTTCGAAACAGTGCTCTGGCACATACCAATCAAATAATCGTTTCCGATTGTATGTTGATAGCCACCACTTGCCAATAGTGAGAGACATGCAGCCAGTTGCAGCGCAGGTGGTATAGCCTTTGTATCCTGGCAGTCTATCTTTATTTTGCCTAGAACATATATAAATGCTTCCTTGCTTAGGCGAAATCTTTTGATGAAGCTATGGACAAAAAACATTTAAAAATTATTATTTTTTCGTCATATTTCGCGCACTTGCGCATTATTTGGTAACGCCAGCGGATTGCTTCTGTCCCGGAGTTGCTTTCGCACAACTCTTTCATCATTTTCTTCATCACTGGAACTTAGGGG
>CAXKVI010000649.1:0-17189 GCA_964058755.1 Campiglossa producta | reverse complement strand
ATCAAAGTTGGAACAACAAGAGACACGCATGACATCAAAGTTGGAACAACAAGAGACACGCTTGGCATCTCAGTGGGAGGAAACGAAGATGCACATGGCATCTCAAATATTGCAGTTGTCTACGCAGCTGGAGGAACAGGAAGCACGTATGTCCTCAAAACTAGAGGCGCGCATGGACGAGAAACTAATGCAGCTTGAGGAGAAAGTCGAAGCCGAGGTGGATGCGTTAAGAAGTCGTATCCAGGAGTTGCAGCTGAATCGTCCAAGTGTTTCCACAAGCGTACCCAAGGTAAAAACCCCATCATTTGACGGTTCTGTTCCTTTCCAGGTATTTAAGCTACAATTTGAGAAGACAGCAGCTGTGAACAACTGGGGCGCTGAAGATAAAGTCGCTGCACTCTTCGTAGCATTGAAAGGACCTGCAGCCGAAATCTTACAGACTATTCCGGACGCTGAAAGAAACAACTATGAAGCGTTGATGGGAGCCGTCGAAAGACGTTATGGCAGCGAGCATAGAAGGCAGATACATCAAATAGAGCTACAGAATCGCTTCCAGAAGGCTAACGAAACATTACAGGAGTTTGCATCGGACATCGAGAGGTTGGCTCATCTAGCAAACGCAGACGCACCAGTGGAATACATCGAGAGGGTGAAAATCCAAAGTTTCATAAATGGAATACGTGACGTGGAGACGAAGCGGGCCACCTATGCAAATCCAAAGAGATCATTTGCGGAGACGGTATCACATGCTCTAACTCAAGAAACCGCATCTCTTTTGAGCAAACCATTGTACAAAGCTCATCGTGTGGAAGTGGAGACGCCAGACTTGGTCAACAAAATCGACAAAATTTTGGAAGCATTGAATGGGGTACAGAAGAAAAGCGACGGCTCCATTAAGTGCTTTAAGTGCGGAAAATCTGGTCATATTACACGTTATTGTGGATCTAGCTCCAATAATTCCAGTAATGCAAGCGGACGTAAGCGCAAGGCTGAAGGAGATGAGCAAGTCTCCCAATCCAACCAACCGTTAAACTAAAGAGAGTCAGCCGCAAGGGGCGTAGGCTGGCTCCCGCAATTGGATGCCCCATAATCTCTGTCTCACAGATCGGAAGGAAGTCAAGTAATGTTACTGTTGGAGGACTCGTGGACGGAAAAGAGCGCTTACTGACTATTGATACGGGCGCATCCCATTCCATCATTCGATCTGATTTAGTCAACAAAGAAGTGAGGCCATTACATGGAGCGAAATTGCGTACGGCGACTGGTGAGGACACTCAAGTCCAAGGAGAAATAACATGTGAAATCGGAATTGGAAATGTCACCGTACTGCACAATTTTATAGTGGCAGATATTGTTGATGAGATCATAGTTGGTGTGGATTTCTTAAGCAACCAAGGCATCAAGATCGACATGCAAAACAGGACCATGAGCTATAAGAACATGGATGTGCCACTCAAATTTGGTTACGAGAACAAGTACATCAGTAAGCGGGTACTCGTGGAAGATAGTCAACAAATTCCACCGAAGTCAGAGGCAGTCGTTTGGGCAAGGATTGATGGAGATTATGGGACAAACAAATTGTGGGTTGTCGAGGCAGCAAACAATTCAAAGACGGATATACTAGTAGGAAAAACACTGGCTATGACAAAACAAGATGGACGTATACCGGTAAGAGTACTAAATGAGTTCCGATCGCCGATCAAGCTTTCCAAAGGAGCTATATTGGGACAATGTCAGGAGGTGGAGGTGATTATAAACTGTGAACAGCTCCAGGAAAATGTCTCTACCAGCAACAGTAATCTATCAGATAATATCACGGCGTGGACGCAAGAGCTCGAAGAAGACCACCAGAGTAAGGCAAACCAACTTCTACTAAAGTACTCTACCATATTTGACAAGGATGGCTCCAAACCAGGTCGGACCAATGTAGTGAAGCATCACATTGATACCGGTGACGCGAGACCAATCCGCCAAGCTCCTCGAAGTGTTCCATTGGCCAAACGCCAAGTGGTAAGAGAAATTATACAAGAAATGAGTGACAGCGGCGTGATCGAACCATCAGCTAGTCCATGGAGCTCACCGGTAGTGCTAGTGAAGAAAAAGGATGGAAAAATGCGGTTCTGTGTGGACTACCGGAAGTTGAACGACGTAACGAAAAAGGACAGCTATCCATTACCCAGAATTGACGATACTCTGGACTCACTATCTGGTACGAAATGGTTCTCAACACTGGACTTGAAAAGCGGCTATTGGCAAGTAGAGGTGAAAGATGAGGATAAGAAAAAGACAGCCTTCAGCATTGGAATTGTGGCAATTTACGGTAATGCCCTTTGGACTATGTAACGCTCCAGCTACTTTTGAGAGACTCATGGATCAAGTATTGAAAGGACTGCATTGGAAAACATGTTTGGTGTACCTGGATGACATCATCGTGCTGGGAAAAAGCTTTGAGGAACACCTTAAGAACTTGGAGGAAGTTTTCCAAAGGATAGCTGGCGCCGGTCTGAAATTAAGTCCCAAAAAGAGTGCATTGTTCAAGAAAGAAGTAAGTTACTTAGGTCACAAGGTTACTACGGAGGGAATTTGCACTGCTAAAGAGAAGATCGAAGCAGTAAAGGATTGGCCAAGACCGAAAAATTTACATGAGCTACGAAGTTTCCTCGGACTGTGCACGTATTATCGTCGATTTGTACCGAATTTCGCCAGCGTAGCCAGTAGCCTTCATGAGTTGACCAGGAAGAATATGTCATTTGATTGGAAGAAGGAACATGAAGTGGCTTTCCAAACCTTGAAGGAACGGCTGTGCACTGCCCCAATGTTAGCGTATCCAATCCCAGGCTCAACATTTATTTTGGATACAGACGCGAGCGGTTACGCGATTGGAGGGGTTTTGTCACAGATTGTCGATGGGCAGGAGAAGGTAGTGGCGTACTATAGCCGCACAATTGGGAAGCCCGAAAGGAACTATTGTGTAACACGGAGAGAACTACTGGCATTGGTGGAGTGCATCAAGCATTTCCACAAGTATCTCTATGGACAGCGATTTCACGTCAGGACAGACCATGCAGCCTTGAAATGGCTCTTGCAGTTCCGTAATCCAGAAGGTCAATTGGCACGGTGGATAGAGCGACTACAAAGTTATGACTTTTCCATAGAGCATCGCAAAGGCAGCAACCACGGCAATGCTGATGCAATGTCCCGGCGACCATGTAACCTAGAATGCAAGCATTGTTCGAAAGCTGAGGCCAAGGAAGATGTTATAGATGTGCGGCTAATGACTATAACATCTACGGACGAATGGAACATGGATCAACTAAGGAAGCATCAGCTAGAGGACCCAGATCTGGTACGTGTGATGCAAGGAATCGAGCAAAACGAACGACCAACAAGAGAGGAGATGTCAGCAGAGAGTCCTGTTGCCAAGTCATATTGGGCACAGTGGAACAGTCTGAAATTGGTATCCGGTTGCTTACATAGAGTATGGGAAAGCGAAGATGGTCAATGCGCTCGGAAGCTGGTAGTTGTCCCAAGGAAGAAAATCTCTGATGTTTTGAATGAGCTACATAATGGCCCAAGTGGAGGTCATCTCGGAGTCACGAAAACGTTGGAGAAAGTCAAGCAGAGATTCTATTGGGTTGGTTGCCGGCAGTCGATCGCGGAGTGGATTGCCAACTGTGAGGTGTGCATCAAAGCAAAGGGTCCGAAGTCGAGAAGTCATGGACAGATGAAGCAGTACAACACAGGTGCACCGTTTGAGAGGATTGCCATGGATGTAGCTGGCCCATTTCCTACTAGCAAACTCGGGAACAAGTACGTATTAGTTGTTATGGACTATTTCAGCAAATGGCCAGAAGTTTACCCGATTCCAAATCAAGAGGCAGAAACCATTGCAGAGGTGTTCACTAACAATTGGATAGCGAGGTTTGGTGTACCGATGGAGTTACATTCTGACCAAGGCAGGAATTTCGAATCAGTCGTATTCCAAGAAATGTGCAAGATATTGGGTATTCGGAAAACTCGAACAACTGCATTGCATCCTCAGTCAGATGGCATGGTGGAACGTTTCAATCGAACCTTGGAAGAGCACATGAGGAAAGTAGTCGATAAGTTCCAGAAAGATTGGGATACGCACATCTCCTTGTTCCTGATGGCATATCGCTCGGCAATACATGAAACAACGGGTCAGACTCCGGCAAAAGTAATTTTTGGCAATGATCTGCGGTTGCCAGCTGACTTGAAGTTTGGGATAAATGCTGATGAAGGAATAAATGCCAGGAAATCCACTAGCATCTTGGAAGAAGAAATGAGAGAAATACACGATCTTGTAAGACAACGGACGAAGATCATGAGTGATAAGATGAAAGCCAGATACGACAAAGCCATCAACTCGGAAGGTTTTAAAGAAGGGGATTTAGTGCTGTTATACAACCCACAACGAAAGAAAGGTTTGTCCCCAAAACTGCAATGTAACTGGGAAGGCCCATATAAAGTAATAAAGCGGATAAATGATGTTGTCTACCGCATACAAACTGTTGGAAGACCACGAAACAAAATGAAGGTGGTTCATCTGGAGAGGCTAGCAACGTTTGGATCGGGAAATGTGTCTGATCGGGACGATCAGGCTTAGGTGGAGGGCAGTGTGGCGAATGTTCTCAAGAATCGCTCATCTCCCAACTCTAGCGTCACTACCACAACTATAGCTGTGAGCGCGAGAGGCAGGTTTGCGAATGTGGCACAAAGAGGAGATGACGATAGATAAACGTTTCGAGAACACGGTTGCGCGATTAAACCAGAAATGTGTAGACATTTCTAGGTTGTGAAGCTGCTGTCTGCTAGGGTATATAAACCGCGCAAAGACAACGCGAATCAATCAGTTTATTTTGAAGTGTTGTACAGTGAAGTACTGAACAGTAAATTAACCCGCGATATTGTACTACGGTTTTTAGTACTGAATAAAGCGTACTACTTATTAAACAGAATCGGAGTGTTTTATTTAACGTACAGTGATCGAACTCAGGGAAAATAATCAAGGAATCATCGAATTCGTCACAATATTTTAGCTCAGACACTTCTATGTTTTGCTTTGTGTTATCTGACACAATCACCTTTTGTTTCTATGATTAGCTGAGAATCTTCTACGTTTTGCTATGTTTACCTGAGACAATCACCTATTGGTAGTTGTTAAGGAATATTGGTTCTATGCTTAGCTAAGAATCAGCTACTTTTTGCTATAATTCACCTGAGAAAATCACCTATTGTACTATAATTCACCTGAGACAATCGCCTGTTGTTAATTGTTAAGGAAGAGCTACTGAATCACCGAATCGATAGTGCAAACAACGAAATTGTTAAGCTAACAACCCGTTTCATAGTATTGTTTAAAGTTACTGAATTCCAGTACAGTAGTGGAATTCAGTAACTTTAAACAATACTATGAAACGGGTTGTTAGCTTAACAATTTCGTTGTTTGCAATAGCGATTCGGTGATTCAGTAGCTCTTCCTTAACAATTAACAACAGGCGATTGTCTCAGGTGAATTATAGTACAATAGGTGATTGTCTCAGGTGAATTATAGCAAAAAGTAGCTGATTCTTAGCTAAGCATAGAACCAATATTCCTTAACAACTACCAATAGGTGATTGCCTCAGGTAAACATAGCAAAACGTAGCAGATTCTCAGCTAATCATAGAAACAAAAGGTTATTGTCTCAGATAACACAAAGCAAAACATAGAAGTGTCTGAGCTAAAATCTATTAGAAAAGTACCTATTGGTTGTTTTAACAAACAACACCAAATTATAGGTCGACAATTATTTCGCGTTAACAATAACAGCTGTCAAGTCAACATAACAATGACAACTCTTGTTAAAATAGCGTACTGAATTCCACTACAGGATGTCTTTGCTTAGCTGTGAGCTCGCGCAGTGAAACGCCCCGTCAGTATATCATAGAGATGCCAGCAGATCCCATCCGGAGCTGGAATTAATCGACATTATTATTGATGGTCTTGATGACAAATCAGCGCAGGTACCAATGCTGTATGTAATATATCAGGGAAAAGTTGTAGTCTATTTAGATGACATTTTAGTCACCACAGAGACTATTGAACAGCATTGGGAAGTTTTAAAGCAGGTGTTCAAGTTATACGGCTGATACATTAGCGCGAATTCCGAATTAACTGCGCTTTTGGGAGTTAACTTGAGCATAATCTTCATTATAAACTCCCAAAAATTAAGAAGATTTGAGCAGTTTTAAAAAATTTGCACTGGCAACACTCTGTACATAAATAGACACCAACACCAAGAAACACTAGGAAATTAAGGGTAGCTGACAGATAGGCGTCGCGCTGGTTTCTAAGATCCGACTTTCGACAACTAGATGTCGCTGAGGTAGGTAAGAATATAGTGCAATAACAACCAAAGTAGTAATTCTCAATGCTGTTAATCTTCATTTTTGTGTGTATCAGGGTAAAATTTGGTTCTGATTAAAGAAGATTTATTGGAGATAATCTCCGTGTGTGTATCCATAGCATTACTTTCAGAAGCAGGATTAAAATTAAATTTTGATAAATGTAAATTTGCCTATCAGGAACTGGAATATCTAGGGTATAAGGTAAGCAATAAGGAAATACAGCCGAGTCAAGGACAGGTAGAAGCTATAAGGAACCACATACTGCGAAAGATATTCAGCGGTGTCTGCGTTTGTTTTCATATTTTAAAAGATTCATGCCAAACTTTTCGCGAATAGCTATTCCGCTTAGACAATTGTTGGGTAAAAATAAACGATTTGTATGGACAGCGGAATGCAAAGAGGCCTTTCTGGCATTGAAGAACCGATTAGTAGAGCCGCCTGTCCTTGGCGTGTTTGACCCGAATTCTGAAACTGAGCTCCACACAGATGCCAGTTCACATGGATATGGGGCTGTCTAGCTTCAAAAGCAGTCTGATCAGAAATTCCACCCTGTAGCTTATTTTCAAGAAGTAGGTACCACAGATGCCGAATCACGTTATCATAGCTTTGAGCTTGAGACGTTAGCTATAGTTAGGGCTTTGGAGCGGCATGACATCACTTTTACTGACGTAACTGTTTATAATTCGTTAGTACGAAGTAAAAAATGAAAGACTACTTTTTTTAAATTTAATACCAAATAGTGTTATTTCAAGACCCTGAAAAAGTTTGGAAATTAAATTTGGACTAATTGTTTTAAAATGGTCTTTAGATTTAGTGGAGTTTGATTTTAAGATGAGGAATCGGCCAGGGGAACAAATGGCTCATGTAGATACCTTAAGCAGAGATGGAGAATAATGTGATGGAGAGTGCATGAGACTTATACGGCTGATACATTAGCGCAAATTCCGAATTAACTGCTCTTTTGGGAGTTAACTTGAGCATAATCTTCATTATAAACTCCCAAAAATTAAGAAGATTTGAGCAGTTTTAAAAAATTTGCACTGGCAACACTCTGTACATAAATAGACAACAACACCAAGAAACACTAGGAAATTAAGGGTAGTTGACAGATAGACGTCGCGCTGGTTTCTAAGATCCGACTTTCGACAACTAGATGTCGCTGAGGTAGGTAAGAATATAGTGCAATAACAACCAAAGTAGTAATTCTCAATGCTGTTAATCTTCATTTTTGTGTGTATCAGGGTAAAATTTGGATCTGATTAAAGAAGATTTATTGGAGATAATCTCCGTGTGTGTATCCATAGCATAAGAATATAGTGCAATAACAACCAAAGTAGTAGGGGACCCTTTTTTCTGCTGGGACACTTTTTTTGGACCCTTTTTGAAATTTTCAGCGGCAACACTGGATACAGCAATATGAGAAAAACGAGTACATAAATCGTTAAATTAGCGAAACTCATTGGAATGTAATATGATTTTACTGATAACTTCAACTGCAAGTCGGCGCGGGTTGCTGTGGTTCGAATTTAGGGTTGCTAGATTCTGAAGTGGAAAAGGAAGGACTTTTCTATTTCGATACAAAAAAAAGAAGGACACGCGTAAAAAAAGGACGGTTTTTTTTGGACAATTTATTAGGGCGATTCGCTAAGTCTTGCCAAATGCACGGATTGCACGAAATGTATGAATCCTACGCCAAAATATGCAAGACTACGAGAGCACCCCTCACTGAGTTTGCTGTAACATCGATAACAAACGTCAAAAACTGAGCAAATTTTTACTAGTTTTCCGAAAAAACGTTGGCGCTGACAATTACTTTTACTTTTTGTGAGAAAAATGAGAGGATTGAAAGAAATACAGGGTTGCCTTCTTATTTCCTACAATTCTTGCACTAAAATATACGCAATTGAATTCCCTATAAAAGCTGCTTAGACTGAAATGTTTTTTGGATTCCCCATTTTGGTTTGAAAATTTGCGAAACATGAAAAAATCAACATTGAATAAAACTAAATACATATTCTTGAGGGAAATTGGCTGCTGAATCCGAATTCGATGTCAGAATCCAACAACGGGACCGAGGTTCGGCCCTTACCTTGCAAGAAAGTCCAATATTATTTTGTGATGGTTTTGTTAGGTTAGAGAAGAACTGCGACCTGTTAGGCTAATTCTTATCACGGATTTATCTATTAAAAAAATCGGATCAAAAACACCAAAAAAATACGGAAATATGATTTTTTTTTTTTCTATTTAATACTAAACAAGTTTTGAAAAAGTAACAAAGAAAGTTGTTTTGCCTTTTTGTAGCCCACTCTATTTCCTTTAAGAATCTGTATATTTCTCTGTTGTACATGGATATTTACATTTTTGACAATTTTTGAAAGAATAAATGGGAAATCGAAAAAACATGCTAATATTTGAGGGTAGAATACTAGAAAACGGCTAGTCTGAGAAAATTTTGGTCAATGCAAATTTTGTAGGGAATTCGATTTCCTTCAAAAGTATGTTCAGATAAATGATGTTTTACAACAATGGTTTGTCGTTTTTATACCAAATGTCTGTAAAATCTAAACTTGCGATAATAGACCTCTAGACTTTAATTTAAAAATCTGAAAAAATTACAGTAATTTTTTTCACCTTTCTTAAAAAGAAAATCAATATAATCTTTGGAAAAAAAAGAAATTTTTAATTTTTGGCCCAGTCTAATATATACATATATTTACCACGTATTCACATTTAAATGCAAAGAAAAAAAAAATAAATGCATAGATAATACAACACTAAAAATTTCTATAATTATTCATGAAAATATAGATGAAAATACATTAAAATTTTGCACTTAAAATTTTGAGCAAAACTCCAAAAAAATTCGCGAAACTCGACGAATCTCATCAAAAAAAAAAATTTTAGATTTTTTCGAGTATGCAGTTTTGTAGCTCATTTCATTTTAGAATAACTAGATACTAATCTCAAGACCCTAGCAAAAAAAAAAGGAAAAAGAAGGACATAAGAAGGACACAACTTAAAAAGAAGGACATTTCTACACTTTTTCTTTTGGAAGGACAGGGAAGGACGTTGCAATAAAATGAAGGACATGTCCTTCATTTTATTGCAACGTCCTTCCCTGTCCTTCCAAAAGAAAAGTGTAAAAATGTCCTTCTTTTTAAGTTTGGTCCTTCTTATGTCCTTCTTTTTCCGTTTTTTTTTTTTTGCTGGGGTCTTGATCTAGTTATACTAAAATTAAGTGGGCTACAAAACTGCATACTCGAAAAAAATCGTCGAGTTTCGCGAATTTTTTTTTGGGATTTTGGACAAAGCTTTAAGTGCAAAATTTTAATGTATTTTCATCTATATTTTGATGAAAATTTATAGAAATTTTTAGTGTTGTATTATCTATGCATTTATTTTTTGTTTCTTTGCATGTAAATATGAATACGTGCCAAATATACTTATATGTATATAATTGACTGGGCCAAAAAAAAATTTCGTTTTTTTTTCCAAAATTATATTTGTTTTTCTTTTTAACAGCCTAACCTAATATAAACGCACGGACTGCGTTTTCTGTCAAAAATGTCTCATGCACATACAACTTGTATGGGAGCAACAGAATTTGATCGCACTGCGTAAAAACCTAACTTGATTTCCAATTTTTGTTCTGCGTGACATTTCGATTTGACGTTTGTACACAGGCAATTATACAAACGCACGCACATTTATTTCGGTTACAAGAAAAAAGTCATGCATGTACGTGCGGTAAAAGCACTGAGTGCGTTTATATTAGGTTAGGCTGTAAGAAAGGTGGAAAAAAATTACTGTAATTTTTTCAGATTTTTAAATCAAATTGTAGAGGTTTATCATTAAAAAAAAAAAAAAAAGTAATGGCGGTGATATACCAACAGGTTATCATAACCTCTAACGAGATTTTTAGCCGAGCTTCTCTTTCCAACTTGTGGTGTGTTGCTTTTTGAGTTTTCCTACAAGTTGGCGGGACCTACAGTTTTTTGCCGACTCCGAACGGCACTTGCAAAGCAAATGAATTTTTTGCTGAGAAGCTTCTCATGGCAGAAATACACCCGGAGAGTTTGCCAAACTACTGCCGAGGGGCGACCCCGTTTAGAAAAATTGTTTTTCTAAATAATTTTTTATGTTACTTTTGCCGGGCATCGAACCGCCACGACTTGGTGTACAAGGCCGAACACTTAACCGCTACACCACGGCGGCCGCCTAACATCTATCATCATTGCTGGTGTATATTTTACAGACTTAACCTCATATTTTGTATAAAAACGACAAACCACTGTTATAAAACACCATTAACCTGAACATATTTTTGAAGGAAATCGAGTTCCCTATAAAACTGCCTACACTGAAATTTTCTCAGACTAGCCGTTCTCTAGTATTCTAGCCACAAACATTGCCATGTTCTTTGGATTCCCCGATTTTGGTTTGAAAATTTGCGAAACATGAAAAATAAACATCGAATAAAGCTAAATATATATTCTTAAGGGAAATTGGCTGCTGAATCCGAATTCGGTATCAGAATTTAACAACGGGCCCGGAGTTAGGCCCTAACCTTGCAAAAAAGCCCAATATTATTTTTTTTCATGGTTTTGTTAGGTTAGAGAAGAACTGCGACCTGTAAGGCTGATTCTGAGCACGGATTTGGATTGAGCTTGCCAAAATACATGAAAATTAATGTACTGAGTTCACAGTCGAGGCTCCCACGAAAATGCTTAAGTTTTCGAAGCTTTAGCAATAATTTTCCTGACAAATGTATCGAGAATGGGTTCCGCAAAACTATCGTAAAAGTATTACATGTCGCCCAGTTTGTGGCAGCAGACCTCACTCGATATCCGTTTGCGATCAGATTACGACACTCGTGCTCCTGGAAAAGTGCCAAGGTAGTGTTTCTAAAGCTTGGAACAAAAAGTAGTTTTCTGAAGAGACAACATTGCAAACGCTAATGGCGTTCAAGATGGCGGTGTAAGAGCGAGAAAAATCACCTTATATTATTACATCATGCCTGCCATTAAGGTATTTGTATGTTGACTGTTAGCAATGTTTTGTGATTAGTCCAAACGCAAAACCTTCAATGACCCATTACTCCAAACAGTTGACTTGTGCCACTTTCGAAAGTAACGGATCAGTGTATGTAATTAAATAAAAATTGATCAAGCAAAAGACTCCTTAAACATTTTGTTGAATAAATTCCCGTTTTTGGGACCAAAAGGACTTAAACCACTTTCAAATATAATGGCTCATATACTTACTTATTTATGTGACACGTATGTATTCATATTTAATTTCAATTAGTAATAATACTTTATTCGTCTTTTGGTATCCTTGGCCACAAAAAAAACGTCCTTCTTTTTTTAAGTTTGTCCTTCTTTTTTTTCTATCGAAATAGAAATGTCCTTCTTTTTCCACTTCAGAATCTGGCAACCCTAATCTCGTTGCAAAAAGTTTGTACTAAACAAAATTTTGAACTTTTGACATTTTGTTTCTTTTATATCGTTACTTATAACCAGGGCTGAAACCGGTTCAGTACCCGGTTTTTGAACCGAACCATTCTTCAGTCTTTGAACCGAACCACGAACCGAACCATTTTTTTTGGAAATGTATGAACCGAACCGAAAATCGCAAACAAAAAAATGGTTCGGTTCGGTTCAAAATTGGAATAAATTTTAAAGAGTTTCAACTTATATACCTAAAACATAAATTTTCCTAAAAATGACACTCACTGGTATTTCGATTAAAATTCAAGTTTAGAAGGTTGAAAGTAGGGCTGATGATTCTACGGGCCGTTCGGGTAATGCCCGATTACCCGGGTACCCGGATAATACCCGGGCATCATATGGCAAACTTCTACTGTAAGCTTACTTGGTTTCTTTCAAATATTCAATTCAGTGTACCAGGCGCACAGAATTTAAACGTAAGCATATAAAAAAAGCTGAAATGAAAATTCACTTAATACAGTTTTGACATAAGAACCATAAACGGAAATTTATACAATTTCTTTCATATCAATTTGTGAAGAATCCCGGGACTGACACTCCTATACCGACACCGTTACTCCTCCTCGAACCACTTAGATGACTTTATGAAGGCCATCAAGTCCTTTATGTCCAGTTCCGCGATCTGGCTTAGGCTTTCCAGGAAGGGAACTCCCAAAAAGCGCGTTTTCGCGCCGCTTAAAGCCGGACAGTTGCAGATGAGGTGCTCCACTGTTTCCTTCTCCTCATCATCTTTGCAACTCCTGCAGCATCGTCGGTAGGGCACACCTAGCCTTTCTGCATGCCTACCCAGGTAGTCTGAAGGAGAGCTCAAGGTCCAAATCCCTTGAATAAACCCCTCCTCCAACTCTGCCGGCCAACTTCGAGCCGGCGGTGTATATGGAAGTGACACCATTTGTTTCGGGACACCAATCCGTCCTCTCGCAGTCTTCTCTGCTGGGAATGTTTATTTTGAAACAGCTATCCCCGACTGTAGTGGTCGCACAACGATCTGTGCTTAGAGGGAGAAAGCTGCAAGATTCCAGAATACTGGAGTGTCCAATAGTACCCGCACCCCAACTGGAGGTTTCCCTTAGGCGCAGAGCTGATGCCGCCGCTGACCGAAACCCTTCCAGATCAAGTGTCAAAATGCCCAGAATGAACTGGAGGCCTTCGTTGGGCGTTGTCCTTAGCGCACCGCTTATACAGATCATATTAGATCTATGGACTTTCCGCAACAGATTCAGGTATGTTGCCATGCTCAGCGCAGGCCACCATACGACGACTCCATACAGCATGATTGGGCGAATGATGACCGTGTAGATCCAACTGCATACTCTAGGGCTGAGCCCCCGTTTTTTGCCAATGGCTCTTTTGCATGTGTAAAGACCCTGCAGTCAAATTCCGAACTACTCAGCAAACATACTAGTTCATTGACTAACCATTTTGTGGCATATGCATACCAGTTCATTGTTGATTAGTTTAAAAACCAGTCAATGCCAAACTACTCAGCGAAAATTCTAGTTCATTGACTATACATTTTGTGGTGTATTTATACTAGTTCATTGCTGGTTAGCTTCAAACCAGTCAAGGCCAAACTACTCAGCAAACAATATAGTTCAATGACTATACATTTTGTGGTGTATTCATACTAGTTCACTTCTGATCACCTTTAAACCAGTCAAGGCCAAACTACTCAGCAAACAATATAGTTCAATGACTAAACATTTTGTGGTGTATTCATACTAGTTCACTTCTGATCACCTTTAAACCAGTCAATGTCGATCTACTCAGCAAACAATATAGTTCATTGACTATACATTTTGTGGTGTATTCATACTAGTTCACTTCTGATCACCTTTAAACCAGTCAATGTCGAACTACTCAGCAAACAATATAGTTCATTGACTATACATTTGTGGTATATTCATACTAGTTCATTTCTGATCACCTTTAAACCAGTCAATGTCCAACTACTCAGCAAACAATATAGTTCATTGACTATACATTTTGTGGTGTATTTATACTAGTTCATTGTTGATTAGCTTTAAACCATTCAATGCCAAACTACTCAGCGAAAATTCTAGTTCATTGACTATGCATTTCGTGGTGTATTCATACTAGTTCATTTCTGATTTCCTTTAAGCCAGTCATTGCCAAACTACTCGGCAAACAATGTAGTTCATTGATTGTACATTTTGTGGTGTATTCATACTAGTTCATTTCTGATTAGCTTTAAACCAGTCAATGCCAAACTACTCAGCAACATTATAGTTCTACGCCTAAACATTTTGTGGTGTATTCATACCAGTTAATTTCTGAATACCTTCAAACTAATCAATTCCAAACTACTCAGCAGACACCTAGCTCGTTTACTATACATTTTATGGATGTTTTTATACTAGTTCTTTGCTGATTACCCTTAAACCAATAAATGCCAATCTAATCAGAAAACATACTAGTATACAACTATAATTTGCTGGGCGAAATCATACTAGTCACAAAAATCCTGGTTCGTACTAGTATGCAAGTATGTATGAATCTCGGGTTGAAATTATACTAGATCTTTTTCAGTTTATATTCAGAAAGTTTTCTGAATATCAATTGTAATTTTCTGAATGTCAATTGTATTTTTCTGAATATCAAATGGAAATCCTGAATATGAATTGTAATTTTCTAAATATAAATTGTTACTTTCTGAATATAAACTGAAAAAGGTGTAGTCAGAAAAAGCCTAATCTATTTTAGAAAAATACTAATTAGAAAAATTCCATTTCATACTACATTATTATTATAAGGCCTTATTACACCGCAACCATTAGTACGATCTATTGTAGTACATGGTACTATGCAAACATTATTTGAAATTTTTGGTTTGCGTCTTTTTTTCTCTTGTAATTCACAGATGCTTTTTCGTGTTTGGCTAAATACAAATATGATGCTGATGTATATATGATCTAGTATGTCAACTGCTATATTTCTTGTGTATATACACAGAAAAAAGGCACTCGTAAAATCTACAACCTCGTGCTGTTATCCTGAATTTGACCAAATTTTTGCTGTTTGAACGGTATTTTTTGTTGAAGTAACTGTATTCAGATCTTTTATGATCCCTCTAGATCTTTTATAATCCAATTTTGGCCAGGGTTGGTTGGGATGTCCGGCACCCTTGGGATTGTTGCTACCTTTCGTTGGCTTGACGGAATGTGTACTCCAAACCAACGAAATGTGGCAACAATCCCCAAGGTGCCGAACATCCAAACAAACCTGGCCTAAGATGGAGAGAAATCTCCATATTAATAGGTGTTCTAACTGGGTACTGCCTTATTGGTAGGCACGCAGAAGGTGTGGCCTACCCACGATGCTGTAGGAGCTGCAAAGATGATGACGAAGAGGAAACGGTGAAGCACCTCATCTGCAACTGCCCGGTCTTAAGCGCCGCGAGAACGCGCTTTTTGGGAGTTCCCTTCCTGGATAGCCTAAACCAGACCGCTGAACTGGACATAAAGGAATTGATGGCCTTCATAAAGTCATCTAAGTGGTTCGAGGAGGAGTAACGGTGTCGGTTTAGGAGTGTCAGTCCCGGGATACTACTATGTGGAAAATCCCAACAAAAATCAAAGCAGCACACTATAAGTTGGAAAAGAAGTTCGGCAAAAGTCTCGTTAGAGGTTATGACAACCTGTTGGTATATAACCGCCATTTTTTTTACGTTGCGGCATAAACTTGAGTATATTGACAACAACAATATAAATTGACTCTAACAATGCTCCTTTAAGTCGAGTGTATGGCCCAGCATGAAAGCAGTCTTACTTTGACTCTTTTTGATGTAAAAATAAGACTTACTTTTATCTATATATACATATGTGGGACCGGAACTCCGCAGTGGACGACAAACTTAACCTTGAGTAACCTTAATTTACCTTACCTAAAAATACAACTCCAAAGCCCCAATTACATAAAACTTTGACAAATGCGCGCCTCGTTTTTGAGCATTTGCAAAAATTTCGCTTCGCTTTACGTTTAAAAAACTTTGAATGAAAGTGGATCCTACAAAGTTGAATACAATTGGGCCTTCACCTATATAATCAAAATTGACGAACGCGGAATTTGAAAGGAGCCATTGCAAGTTGAATTCAATAATTAAATTAAAAATACAATAAACAACATAATTTAAAAAGTATAGAAAAAAAAAACTTGTGTTAACTTTACCGAGAATCGAACTCAGAGCATTTAGCTCAGAGGCTGACTAGTATACCAATTGGTATGGTGCTGATGCAGAAGAGGACAATTGCTTTTCTTTTTCTCTTGAACTCCTTCTTTTTTACCTTGTAATCCACAGATGCTTTTTCGTGTTTGGGTAAATACAAATAGACGCTGCTTTCTAAAGAATAAACTGGTATATTGCTGATGTAGAGGCTGACTATGATACTGGTGCATAGACCGACTAGTATACCAACTGGAATGAATGTTAAATTCGTGGACTAGTATGACAAGTGGTACGATCTGAATGGGCATAATGATTAGTATGTCCTGCCGCAAAGACTGAGCAATATGTCAACTGGTATGGTTCTGATGTACATATGAACTAGTACGTCAACTGGTAAGATTCTGATGCATATATGAACTAGTATGTCAAATGGTATATTTCTAATGCAAATTTGAACTAGTATGTCAACTGATATGAATATGATGCATAAATGAACTGGTAAGAGTCTGATGCATAAATGAACTACTATATCAACTGGTATGATTCCGACGCATATATGAACTAGTATGACAACTGGTATGATTCCGATGCTTTTTTTAACTAGTCTGTCAATTGGTATGATTCTGATGCATATATGAACTAGACTGTCAACTGGTATGATTCCGATGCATATATGAACTAGTCTGGCAACTGGTATGATTCTGATGCATATATGAAATAGTCTTTCAACTGGTATGATTCTGATGTGTATATGAACTAGTCTGCCAGCTGGTATGATTCTGATGTATATATGAACTATTCTTTCAACTGGTACGATCCTGACGCATATACGAACTAGTATCTTAAATGGTATGATACTGATGTGTATAAGAACAAGTATATCAACTGGTATATTCCTGATGCAGAGGCTGGCTAGTCAGCCAATTGGTATGGTGCTGATGCAGAGAAGGACAATTGCCATCTCGTAGGACATCGCCGTGTTAAAAATACCAGTTGCTAATATGGAAAAATTACAGAACTCGAACTAGTTGAGGCCGCCCGGCTGACTGGTATTTGATTAGTATAAAACTAGTTAAGTTGACT
>CAXKVI010000648.1:0-17253 GCA_964058755.1 Campiglossa producta | reverse complement strand
GGTTAAACTCCTACATATCTAGACTGAACCCTGATGTGCCGAATGTCCGGCATGCGGCTCGTCCCCCCACAATACTTATTTTCTTGCTCTTCTGGGCCCACTCTTCTAACACCCATCTCTCTTTGGTCCAACCCTATTGAAACTGCTAGTTTCCTTGGACTCCCGTTAGAAGATATTGATGACAATTTAGGTTAAGGAAAAATACGCATTGGGCAGGACTACACCTCGTTACAACAACAACAACTGCCTCTAAATTACAGCCATCATGCATTTTTCTGGTAACACTACGGACGCAATGCGTCTATGTGAGGCTGGCCAGCACAACCCAACCTAACCTATCATAGATTTTTAGCTTCATTAAACAACTATAATAATTATAAGTTTTTTTTGGATTTTTCTCGGAGATTTTCGCTTCATTTCAGAAAATACTACTTCTTTATTTACACAAATCCAAAGTTCTTCGACTTAATAGCCATAAGTAATTTGCTACGTAAAATTGTTTTGCTTGAATATAAAGGTATATAAAGCCGTGATATACATGTATTTGCGGTAGGTAGATGGAAATCGTCAGCCGGTCTTATTGTCACTGATGGCAATGGTTGAAATCCTTCTTCAGATGCTGGTAACGCCGGTGATCCCGTCCAGAAATAAACCTTGGAAGGTTAAAAAACTGTAAAAAAAGATTTATTTAAGGTCAAAAGTATATGTACCAAATCTTGGCGCTCCCAGTTATTCATTTTTTCAACTATGAACCAAAACCATTTTTTGAATTTCATCAGTTTTTCGGGACCCTCGCTGGATTCATCATTAAATGTTGTGTATGATATTAATGTAGATACATTTATCTCGCCCACACCGTTTAATAATAACCGCAAATCCTCAGAAGTCAAATTGTTCATGCAATTGTCAGGCAACACATCAAATACACCATCTCTTAGGGCCTATTGGAAAAAAAATTACGTGTAAGTATTTAATTTAGTATTTTATATAGCCGGCCGTCATGCTACGGAGGAAGTATTAATGGTTTTAGTAAACGGGGTCCCCCCCGGCAGTAATTTTGCAAACCCTTCGAAATTGAAATTCCCTCCAATTTGTAGAATAGAAACTGGAATTAGCACATTAGAAAATTTTAGACATTCGGTCTTATTCTCCTGGGAGGTTTATTCGGCCATCTTCCTTATGTGGTTCCCTATGTACAGTCACTTCTCAGAGCAGAAAACCCAGGACATCGCCATGGATCTCTGCGCAGTGGAACCACCCGGGGTTTTACCTCGGCCAAGGACTGTCACTTTCAATGTAACCCTGTTTAGTATGTTTTGTCCCATTCCGAAACTATCATCCTCCCCCCTTGCAGCAGGGCTGCAAGATATTCTATTCTTACGGGCGGGCGTTGAGCCGAACCCCGGACCAAAAGAATGGATATGCAGTGTCTGTTGCAAAAAGATATATATTAAACGGTCGCATTCTGTGCAATGCTTCTCGTGTAAGAGATGGCTCCATAAATCTGGATGTTCAGGGCTTAACCTTAACATCCACAGACCCCGTACTTTCTTTAGTACTTTCGTGGCCCCTTGTTGTTTGCGCCCTCGGGCGTCCCGCGGTAAGCGCCGTTCAAGCGCACCCCTACCGCCACTTTCTAGTAGCAATACTAATAGTAATAATAATAATGTCTTAACGACTAGCAGCACTTCTGCTATAACCGCCACACAAACTCCAGACTGTTGCTCGTGTCTTATGGCGTCAACATCACGCGCAGCAGCTCAACACTCTCGCTCCCACAGGAGCAGTTTAGACATGAGCAACTCCGAGCACCAGTCTCTCTCTGTTTCTATATCACACCCCCCTCCCGTTTAAATTCTCACGTGAGTCAGGATCAACATCTTCTCGCACCTGTCTCTACGTGTACTGTTTGTCGGCAAAGATTATACAAGCTCGCGTCATCGGTCAAATGCAATAACTGCTTAGGCCAATGCCACGTACATCTATGCTCTGGGCTCGGTAACAGGAACCTCTGGACGGATGCGTTCATCGCACCATGCTGTAACACACCTCAACCTACGACGTCAGCCAACCCGGTTACACCGGGTCCACAGCTAACTAGGCTGAGGCACAGCCTTGGTCTTAGCCTACCAACACATCCGTCTCTCACGCCTATGGTTAACTCGACATCGACCCCACAGGCGCACTTCCAAATCTTACAGCACAACTATAACGGATTAACTGGTAAGATTGCAGAGATAACTAATTTGATGAAGCAATATGACATAAAACTTGCCGCAGTCCAAGAAACCAAGCTCAGTCCTAGGTCGGACCTCATTACCTATGGCGGATATAACATCCACCGGAAAGACCGTCATAGAGTAACAGGAGGTCTGGGAGGTGGTCTAGCGTTCATAACGCACAACTCTGTACAGTATCATCTATTTGATACCGACATCGAAGGAACGGATGATATCTTAGAAAGCCAAGGTATTACCATCCGTACAGGAGATGTCGATCTGCAAATCATTAATATCTACATACCCCCTGTCTCAAGTTGCCCCACCGGTTATCACCCCGACATTAGCTTGCTATTACGAGGAGATAACCGCGTGATCCTGGGCGACTTCAATGCGCACCACGACATGTGGCACTCAAACTTGCCAGCAGACAATAGGGGGCATGTACTTGCAGAACAAATAGATGATACGGCTTTCTGTACATTGAACGGAGACGCCCCAACGAGAATATCGGGTAACTGCTATAGTTCGCCAGATATTTCTATCGTAAGTGCGGGACTATTGAACAACACCAATTGGCGACCCATACTCACGTTAGCGTCTGACCATCTCCCAATAGTCATTACCATCGAACGACCGACGGACTTTATTACACCTGAGCATGGTACATATATTAACTTTACCAAGGCGGACTGGGACAGTTTTCAGACATATACGGACGAATCCTTGGCTGCTCTATCCATTCCTACGGACGTACGCAAAGGCGAACGAGACTTCCGCAACATCATTGACTCGGCCTCTAAACGCTTCATTCCTGCGGGTCGAATATCTCACATAAGACCAAATTTCCCCGCGGAGGCAGCGGCCATGGCTAGAGAAAGAGATGAAGTGCGAAGTCTCAATCCCGCAGACCCCCGTATAAAGGATCTCAACGCGGAAATTCGTAGGTTGGTCGATAAACATAAACTGGCCAAATGGAAACAACACCTAGAGCAATGCAACCTCTCTGATGGTGTTGGCAAATTATGGACTACGGTCAAAGCTCTATCTAATCCAACGCAACACAAGGATAAAGTAGATATTACTTTTGGTGACAGGGTGAAGAAGGACCCTAGGGGATGTGCGAACTCCTTCTGTAGACAATTTGTACTACATTCCCCGCCCGATAGAGCTAAACGTAGAACCATGCGACAGGCGCGTAAATATAAAAACCAAAATACGCCCATTGTCATCACTGCCTCAGAGGTCAAGGAAGCCATCAGACAGGCTAAGCCCTCAAAATCCATCGGCCCCGACGGCATTGCCATGAAGATGCTGAAACATCTAGGCCAGGAGGGACACAAATACTTAGCGGCTCTATTCAGTCTTTCACTGAACACTTTCGTCATTCCTGAAATATGGAAAAAGGCGAGAGTGGTTCCATTACTAAAACCTAGAAAACCGGCAAACATAGGCGATTCATATCGCCCTATATCACTTTTGTCACCGGTAGTGAAGACGCTAGAGTCCATTTTGCTCCCGTATTATACTGCAAATCTGCACCTGGCTAGTCATCAACATGGCTTCCGTAAGCTGCACAGCACCACCACCGCACTCAATGCCATTACAACTCAAATAAATAGCGGCCTAAATCAAAACCAACCAAATCACAGGACTGTGTTAGTGGCACTTGACCGGTCGAAAGCTTTTGACACAGTCAACCATGCCACTCTCATACAAGATCTGTTTGAGACACAGATACCTGATGGTTTAAAGAGATGGACCGCTAATTATTTGAATGGACGGCAGGCGTCGGTTAACTTTAGAAACGCAACATCAAAACCTAGACGTATTAGACAGGGGGTGCCACAGGGTGGTGTCCTATCCCCGACACTGTTTAATTTCTATATATCGAAGATGCCCCCACCACCAGACGGCGTCTCCGTCGTTTCATATGCCGACGACTGTACAATAATGGCGACGGGGAAGGGCCCCTATACTGATGAACTCTGTACGAGAACCAATGGTTACCTCTGCGACCTTTCCAGATTTTCACTGAGCGAGATCTGACAATATCTCCGAAAATGAAAAATGAAAATCAACGGCGACGCTTTTTACGACATGGACGCACCAGGTGAGAAATGAATTAGACATTTTCGTTGATGGCACTAAGCTACCAACTGTCAGCCACCCAAAGTTATTAGGGATGACACTGGATAATACTTTCTCATTTGCTGGTCATGTGTCTGCAATGGTCTCAAAGGTACGTGGTCGCAACAAGATCCTCAAGTCACTGGCCGGCAGTACTTGGGGAAAAGACAAAGAAACGTTGCTGACTACATATAAGGCCATTGGCCGACCAGTCTTTCACTATGCTGCACCCATATGGTCGCCTAATGTACATAACACCAACTGGACGAAGTTATAAGTCTGCCAAAATACTGCCATCAGAACTGCTACGGGATGTCTCCTCATGTCTTCCGAGTCTCACCTCCATCAGGAGGCAAAACTGCTCAATGTAAAAGAGCATGCGGAAATGAGCAGGCAATTCCTTCTGAACTGCCATAAGCCAGCACATCCAAACCGTCATCTTTTGGACATAGATCCGCCCCCGAGAGACATAAGGAGACATCTCCGTAAGCATTATGATGAGATCCGGCATCATATTACCTTGCCGTTTGATCTGCAGAATCATAAGCGGGCTCTAACCGACATCCACACCGAGTCGGTAGACACTTTTGTCGGATGTCTACCTGTGAATCCCGTTCTGAACAGTCCTCCACCGGATATTGCTGAAGAAGAACGCACCTTACCAAGGGAGACAAGAGTGACCTTGGCAAAGCTTAGGTCTGGATATAGTGTAAGGTTAAACTCCTACTTATCCAGACTTAATGATACAATCTTAAATACATGCCCTGCATGTGGTAGGACCCCCCATGATACTCTACATCTCTTCAATTGTTCATCTGAACCTACTCTTCTAACCCCTCTGTCCCTCTGGACAAACCCTGTTGAAACTGCACGTTTCCTTGGACTCCCCTTAGAAGAGCTTGATGAAGATCTTCGGAATGATTATACAATCTAGACAGGGCAATGCATTGTTAACAACAACAACAACAACATCTTCCTTATGTATAACTAGCTTATACCCTTCAGCATAGAGTTCTTTCATATACACTTCATATATCTTAGTACCGAATTTCAGTCGCGTATTATAAACACTTCCAGAGATATATTCTATAAAAAACTCCATTTGTATAAGAGGTGCACTTCCTCTTTTGCCCCTATGCCTACTTATTATTGTTACTAGCAGCCCGTGTGCGACGTTGTTCGCAAGTTCAGTTTTCAAAAATTAAAGAGTCACTGGTTAAAACTATTTCTCACGCAATATGAAAGCAATGTGGTATTAAATTTCAAACAATATCCTAAAATTAAAACTACTGCTTCAAAAAAATTGCAACAGTAAAAGACGGTGTAATGATTACATGTATGCAAATACTTGTATGTTGTCTTAACAGCTCGATAGATGCCGCCCTATTATATTTGATAACATACTTAATAGAAAAGTCAAGCGATGTTAGTTTCTTATGTACATTTGAATGTGCGTTAATTTAAGAGTTAAATAGAACAGCAAAAAACTGCACATCCGCGCTCTTGAAAATCATCCTATTTCTATCACAGGTCCACATTTAGGTTGATATCTCGAAAAAGGTGACCTAAAACCACATTCTGATCGAAAGTTTTATTAGAAACAGTTTCGCATACAAACATCTTGTAGGTCTACCTATGTACACCTGGTCCATATTTTGGGCAATACCTCGAAAACGGGGTATCATATGCGACTAATAATTACACCATGTTAAAGCACTCGCCAACACCTTTCATTTGATACCCATATAGTAGGAAACCCGTCTAGGGCCACACCTGGTCCATATTTTGGGAAATACATCGAAAACGGGGTCTCATATGGGACTAATAACTACACCATGTTAAAGTACTCGCCAACACCTTTCATTTGATACCCATATAGTAGGAAACCCGTCTAGGGCCACACCTGGTCCATATTTTGGGCAATACCTCGAAAACGGGGTCTCATATGGGACTAATAACTACACCATGTTAAAGCACTCGCCAACACCTTTCATTTGATACCCATATTGTATGAACACGTTATAAGGTTACCCTGGTCCAGATTTTGCGGGATATCTCCAAAACCTTCCCGAATTCTAATATTTTTTGTGGCCTATAACCATGTCGGGCTCCAGCAAAAACTACGTGCAAAATTTCATTTAATTCGGTTCAGCCGTTTTTGAGCTTTGCGGTCCAGAAGAGAACGGCTTTCAAAATATATATTAGTATAGCATAGAATATAGATATAGAAGTATAGATTGTAATTATAAGGCCTTGTGGACAGTGTTGCCGCAGCCTTCGAAAAAAGTGTATCAGTTTTTGAACAAAAAATGTATCGAAAAGTATCAAAAGAATAAATATCACCAATTTTTATAAATTTTAACTTATTTATATTAATAGGCGTATTGACTGGGCACTGCCTCATTGGTAGGCACGCAGAAAGACTTGGTGTGCCCTACCGACGATGCTGTAGGAGTTGTAAGGATGATGAGGAGGAGGAAACGGTGGAGCACCTCATCTGCAACTGCCCGGCTTTAAGTGGCGCGAGAATGCGCTTTTTGGGAGGTCCCTTCCTGGTTAGCCTACGCCAGGTCACGGAGCTGGACATAAAGGACCTGATGGCCTTCATCAAGTCATCTAAATGGTTCGAGGAGGAGTAACGGTGTCGGTATAGGAACGTCAGTCCCGGGATTCTGTTATGTGGAGAATTCCGTTAATACCGGGATTTTCCATATGACAGGGTCCCGGAACTGACTTTCCTAGTGTTGGTGGTATCACAACGGGCCTTTTAATACTGGCCTAGGTGTGCCTCTACGGTAGCCACTTGAACCTAACCTAACCTAACTTATTTAGTTAATTATATCCATTTTTTCTCGAAATCCGGCTTAGTCGCCGTGGTGTAGTTATAGTGTGTTCGAAAAATTACATTAAAGATTCCGGATTCTCATCCCGTGGCGCCCCTAGTTGGCAAACCCTCCAAGTGGCTTTTTACCATAGAAGGCTTCTCAATAAAAATTCATCTGCTTTGTAGGTGCCGTCCGGAGCCGGCAAAGTACTGTAAGTCCCGCCAATTTGTGAAAAAATTCAAAAATTCAATTGACACTATTTCTATTTTGTCAAGAGTAGTAAAGGCAACAGAAATTTGGCAATATATTCATTGATTTTAATTCCTAATTGAAATGGAAATGGCGTCAACATTGCTTATGACATGTCAATTGAACATCACGTGATGTTTAATTTAATGATGAGATTTACAAAAAGCGTCGCATCTTATAATATGATTTCAATTTAAAATACTCTAACTCAAAATCGCGCGATTTTTAATTCCAAATTTTTATATTTTTAGTATGATATTATATTAAAATATTTAATAACTTGACTTTCAAATTTATTTTAAAAAGCGCCGCAGGGAAAACGTGGAATAAAGAATCGCGTGATTTTTAATTCCAAATTTTTATATTTTGGAATGATATGATTTTAAATTCCAAATTTTAAATTTTGGAATGATATAATTGAAGGGCTTAGAACCAAAAGGATCTAAGTGACATTTTTAAAAAAATTGAGTTATACCCATATTTGTATAGTTAAATATTGTGTCTATTTGCTGACAATGCGATCGAAGTCAATTTGCACATTTTAGTGCCATATATTTGCCGGGCCAAAAACGTACTAAATTTTATTGCATTAATGATTGGAGCAAAAAGGATCTAAGTGCGCTCCTCCAAGCAATAAAATTCAATTGCTCGGCCGAAAGAACATGCATAATTTTTCCGAATATGCAGTTTTATAGCCCATTTAATTTTAGTCTAACAAAGTGCTAAACTTAAGTTCGTAGGAAGTCTCGCTGATTTTTGGCAATTTTTTTTCTGGATCCAAGCGCGCTTAGACCCTTTTGGTTCCAAAAATGCTTGCAATAAAATTTCAAGTGTTGATTGCTCGGCCATAAAAATCTTTAGAATTTTTTCGAGTATGCAGTTTTGTAGCCCCTTTAGTTTTAGTCTAACAAAGTGCTAAACTTAAGTTCGTAGGAAGTCTCGCTGATTTTTGGCAATTTTTTTCTAGATCCAAGTGCATTTTTTAAAGTTCCTACACGGCGTATTAGTAACATAAAATAATTGTTTTGAAAATTTTTACAAAACTAAGATTAACTTACTTACTGGTTTCAAAACTGCATACTCGAAAAAATTCTACAGATTTTTATGGCCGAGCAATCAACGCTTGAAATTTTATTGCAAGCATTTTTGGAGCCAAAAGGGTCTAAGCGCGCTTGGATCCAGAAAAAAAATTGCCAAAAATCAGGGAGACTTCCTACGAACTTAAGTTTAGCACTTTGTTAGACTAAAATTAAAGAGGCTACAAAACTGCATACTCCAAAAAATTCTACATGTTTTAACGTGCGAGCAATCAACGCTTGAAATTTTATTGCAAGCATTTTTGGAGCCAAAAGGGTCTAAGCCCGCTTGGATCCAAAAAAAAAATTTCCAAAAATCAGCGAGACTTCCTACGAACTTAAGTTTAGCACTTTGTTAGACTAAAATTAAAGGGGCTACAAAACTGCATACTCGGAAAAATTCTACATGTTCTTTTGGCCGAGCAATCAACGTTCGAAATGTTATTGCAATAATTTTTGGAAATTTTTGCAATAATTTTTTGAAATTTACAGTTATTTTCCATCTGCGGTAAACATCCTCTGAAATAGTTGACTAACCTGCATTCATTTAGACAGGAATCATTTCAAACGCATTTACCCATATTTTACAATAGGCAATTTACTTTAACCTCAATTATCTCAATTCAACTACGATGTTACTTAGATCCTTTTGGTTCTAAGCCCTTCAATTTTAAAATATTCAACGGCTTGACTTTCAAATTGAATTTAAAAAGCGCCGCAGGCAAACATTTTGGGATGAAAAATTGTTATTAAAGTTGTATTTACTTGAATTTCGTTCAGCGCTCCCTGAAAATTGCCTGATGAAATATTTCGCAAAAAATTGATAAGTATTCTCACATTTCTTTTCATTCGTGATACCTACTTTACTCGCCAAACCACTTTTCGATTTTTCGAACATCGTTTATAATAGGCGAATGGCCAAAAGCAAAAAATACGTGCGGAATTTGTATTCAGAATACGGAAACAGGGAGTAGCGAAAAAATACGTGCGGTAGTTGTCGTTTACATGGCACTGGTAAAATCAACAGTCTCGAACTGTTACCCTGAAATTGACCAAATTCTGTTGAATTGACCAAATTTTGGTTATTTCAAGGAATTTTTTTGTTGAAATAACTGTTGATTCAACAGTCATAGAACTGTAAATTTTGTAAAACAGACAGAATTTTGGGTTAGTCCAACAGCGAAGGAACTGTCATTTTAAAATCAACCAACTTCTGCAGTTAATCCAACAGCGAAGATACTGTCATTGGAAAAAACCTCCATCTTCTTATGCAATTATAAACAATGTATTCCGAATATCTCCTTCAAAGTTGGTCGCCTTGCGCGAAGGGGCTTAAGCGGCGGCCCGTGGCATCCTTCCCACGACGGAACCACGGGCCGCGATGAACTAAGAGGAAAGGGGGTGGTGGACAAGCCACCTAGCCAGCTACGGTTCGTCACAACCCTCCCCTCGTGGATGTGGAGAATGGTGGGATATTCGCAAGTGTTAGGATTGCCGCAAAAAACCACCCTAATCCAAGGTGTCAAGGTACCCGTGCCGATGGATGAATGGTCAGAGGACGGATATTGAAATTCTGATCGCGAACGGTCCCCTCCGATGCTCGCGCAAGGTCGGTTGTATAAGTGCCTTCTCTACGCATACCGGCTCTGCAGAAGGGTGACCAACTCTTTCCGGCTTACTCGTGGGACCAAACTATGGAAAACTCAAACAAACTAACTAATACAAAAAGTGCACACGAACACATGGACGTACCGACTTCCTTGACGAACACGGACTTGACAGCAACGACAAAAACGACGACTATGACGAACGCGACGACTACGACAAACCTCTACAGGGAACCGTTGCCAGAAGGGACGGAATCTGAAGAGGAGACCCTTTTCGCCTCCAGTCAGGAGACAAGCAGTAACATCAGCAGTACGAAAACTTCCAGAAGAAGAATCCGGCCCCTCCACGCGACCAGAACGCTTCTCAAAAGAGAAACCGTTCCAAAAGAGAAACCGTTCCATGAAGCGGAACCGAAGAAGCCCAAACAAGCGGAAACGGTCCACACCACAGCCAGGCACTACAACGAGGTTGCCAGGGGTAACCTGCATGTGGCCATTGTGGACGCGAACAATAGATCGCCAGCAACAATTCAACAGAACTGGGTGGAGATCGAGGTTATGCTGTCAAAGCTGGCCATGAGGCACGTGCGCGAAACGACCGGTCCCCTCCCAGTGACTGACTCCTCCGAGAGCCTCCGGGGATATAGGGTCATCATATGCGCTGATCAGGCCTCGCTGGACTTCCTCTCGGGGTGTGTAGCACAAATTAGCGGAGAGGTCAACAACCTCCAGCTAAAGCTAACCAAAGAGGCCGCGGGCGCGCATTGGGCTACCACCTATGGATGACTCGGGAGAGGAATTGTTGTCGTACATAAAACTGTACAACAGCAGCATCCCGGCCATTGCAGACTGGCAGCTGATCAAAGAGAAAGAGCCGTCGAGGAACAGCAAACAAATTCTGGTCGCAATATGTGAAGAGTCCTTGGAGGCTCTGGCGAAGGCGGACCACAAGGTAGCTTTTGTCACTCGCATGGCGGCGACTCCACCCCAGATGAGGACGACCCTGAGGAAGTTGATGATGCAGGTCAGCTGCTGAATAAAAACACTTAAACCTTTTTGTCACTTAATAATTTTTTATTGTACAAAAACAATAACAATACATATGTTTCAGCACTCGCGTGGTGCCTTCATCAGTTGGTAGCGTTCAATAAATGTGTTCAGATTAATCTGCAGCACTCAATAAGTGCTACGGATAATCTGAAGGTCCTTCTAGCACAGGAGGACCTCGACATCAGCCTTATTCAAGAGCGCTGGATCAACAACGAGAGGATCATGGGGTTAAACATAAGCATTCACAATCTGTTCTACAAAACAAATGGAGGTAAGCCAAGATCATGCATTTTAATCAGAAAAGGTATAAATGCTTTCCTATGTTCAAATTAAAGCACATCATACGTAACGGTAGTAAAGTTGGAAGGTGATGATATTCAGCCGGTCTTCGTCATTTCAGCCCACATGGCCCACGACAGGCCGGCCCCACCTACCGAACTCAAGCACTTCCTGGATCACAACAACAAACCCAGGCGCGTGCCACCTAGTTCTGGTAGGCTTAGTGGCGGTATTTTGTACCGGTTGGTGAAGAGGACAAGTTCCACTTTCCCTGGGTTGATACTAAGTCCGCAGCGAGAGGACCACCTCGAAACCTCTCGCAGTGCTACTTGCATCAGGTCACACAGAGTTTGTGGGAACGTGCCTCTGAATGCAATAGCTAAATCGTCTGCGTATGCCACTATTTCACCCCCCCCCCCCCCCCCCCCAGCTTGTGTCACGTAGCAACGAGTTAACGGTGAGGTTCCATAAAAGCGGGGAAAGAACACCACCCTGGGGCGTTCCCCTTGTGACATAGCGTGATAACTCAACCGTACCAAGTAAAGAAGTTATTTTCCTTCCTCTTAGAAGTTGGTCAATTAAACCAGTTAGAGGTCTATCTACGCCCAGATTAGTTAGAGCGGAGTTGATCGCCTCCGGGCTTATATTGTTGAAAGCCCCCTCAATGTCTAAGAAGGCCACGAGACAGTAGTCCTTTTCACACAGCGATTTCTCAATGACAGATACTAGGCTGTGCAGAGCAGTTTCTGTTGATTTACTCTTGGTGTATGCATGCTGATAGCTAGAGATAAGGTTGCTATCAATAGTCGTTGAGAGGTAGTCGCTTAGTATCCTCTCAAAGGTTTTGAGTACAAAGGACGAGAGACTGATCGGTCTGTAGTCTTTTGGCTCGTAGTGGGATGCCTTTCCAGCCTTAGGGATAAACACTACCGTGGCGCTTCTCCAGGAGCCCGGAATGTGGTTGAGAGCCAGGCAGGCTGTGAAGAGAAATACCAGCCAACGTGTTTATAAGTTGCGCGGGGATAATCCCGTCCGGCCCGGCAGCCTTATACGGTTCAAAGCTCTTAACTATCCACCTTACCCTTTCCTCAGTGATGGGTATATTTACTGCCAGGTTTGTTACAGGTGCTAGTGGTGCGTCAGGATCCGTCAGGTTTTCGCAAATAGCTGATGGCTGTTTGACTTTTCGAGAGGACTCGTCTAAGTCTCGCTGTGTCGTCGACCTTTCGACGCCAGTGCAGAAATTTCTCCACGAGGTTCTCTTCGCCTGTCGCAGAGCTTTTTTGTTGGCCCTTAGTTTAGCTTTATATTCGTGCCAATGAGGCTCAGAGCCGAGGCTCTTGGCCTTGTTAAATTGTTTCCGGCATGATTTGCGGAGCGAGTCGAAATCGTAGGACCACCAATGTGGCCTGTGTTTGCCGCGTGGTTTTGGCACTGGACAAGCCTGTCCTAGAGCATTTGAGAGCGCCGGTGTAAATGTAGTAACAAGATCCTCCAGCTCCTCTACTGATGAGGGGGCTTGCGAGGGCAGTACTGGTAGGTCTCTGTCTAATATTTCATTGTGTAACTGCCAATTAGTGTTACGTGAATTGCGCTTCATGATAGGTTGTTCTACAATAAAGTCTAGAACCATTTCTATGTAACTCATAAGCGCCTTCACTACAGATAGTGAGGTCTATGACCTCCCTGCGGGTCTTAGTGATAAAAGTAGGCTCATTACCCACGTTGCAAATTACCAGGTTAGTTGTTAAGAGGTGATCAAACAGAGACTCGCCCCTGGCATTCGGAGCTCCCCCATTGGACATGGTGAGCATTAGCATCCGCTCCAATAATAAGATTACCCGTGCAGAAATTTGACACCAGGTCTTTCACCTCCGTTTGTGGTGGGGGTTCTTCGGCGCCGTAGGGCATATAGACCGACGCCACCGTCAGGCGGGTGCTGTCGACCGTTAGACTGATAGCGGTAATATCACCATTGGTGTAGTTAGGTAAGAGAAAGGAGTTCAACTCAGACTTGACCAAAATACACGTTCTGACTTTGCTCTCCTCGCTGGCTCGAATGAGCTTGAAGCCCTTAGTCCCCAATTCTTGGATGAGGACCACATCCACGTCGCCTTTAGAAAGACGACTACTTAAAGCAGCCGAAGCCACTTTAGATTTGTGCAGATTAATCTGAAGCACCACCAACATGAGAGCGCACAGACTTCCCTGCCGTCCCCATATCGAATTCTAATATTTTTTGTGGCCTATAACCATGTCGGGCTCCAGCAAAAACTACGTGCAAAATTTCATTTAATTCGGTTCAGCCGTTTTTGAGCTTTGCGGTCCAGAAGAGAACGGCTTTCAAAATATATATTAGTATAGCATAGAATATAGATATAGAAGTATAGATTGTTATTATAAGGCCTTGTGGACAGTGTTGCCGCAGCCTTCGAAAAAAGTGTATCAGTTTTTGAACAAAAAATGTATCGAAAAGTATCAAAAGAATAAATATCACCAATTTTTATAAATTTTAACTTATTTATATTAATAGGCGTATTGACTGGGCACTGCCTCATTGGTAGGCACGCAGAAAGACTTGGTGTGCCCTACCGACGATGCTGTAGGAGTTGTAAGGATGATGAGGAGGAGGAAACGGTGGTGCACCTCATCTGCAACTGCCCGGCTTTAAGTGGCGCGAGAATGCGCTTTTTGGGAGGTCCCTTCCTGGTTAGCCTACGCCAGGTCACGGAGCTGGACATAAAGGACCTGATGGCCTTCATCAAGTCATCTAAATGGTTCGAGGAAGAGTAACGGTGTCGGTATAGGAACGTCAGTCCCGGGATTCTGTTATGTGGAGAATTCCGTTAATACCGGGATTTTCCATATGACAGGGTCCCGGAACTGACTTTCCTAGTGTTGGTGGTATCACAACGGGCCTTTTAATACTGGCCTAGGTGTGCCTCTACGGTAGCCACTTGAACCTAACCTAACCTAACTTATTTAGTTAATTATATCCATTTTTTCTCGAAATCCGGCTTAGTCGCCGTGGTGTAGTTATAGTGTGTTCGAAAAATCACATTAAAGATTCCGGATTCTCATCCCGTGGCGCCCCTAGTTGGCAAACCCTCCAAGTGGCTTTTTACCATAGAAGGCTTCTCAATAAAAATTCATCTGCTTTGTAGGTGCCGTCCGGAGCCGGCAAAGTACTGTAAGTCCCGCCAATTTGTGAAAAAATTCAAAAATTCAATTGACACTATTTCTATTTTGTCAAGAGTAGTAAAGGCAACAGAAATTTGGCAATATATTCATTGATTTTAATTCCTAATTGAAATGGAAATGGCGTCAACATTGCTTATGACATGTCAATTGAACATCACGTGATGTTTAATTTAATGATGAGATTTACAAAAAGCGTCGCATCTTATAATATGATTTCAATTTAAAATACTCAAACTCAAAATCGCGCGATTTTTAATTCCAAATTTTTATATTTTTAGTATGATATTATATTAAAATATTTAATAACTTGACTTTCAAATTTATTTTAAAAAGCGCCGCAGGGAAAACGTGGAATAAAGAATCGCGTGATTTTTAATTCCAAATTTTTATATTTTGGAATGATATGATTTTAAATTCCAAATTTTTATATTTTGGAATGATATAATTTTAAAATATTCAACGGCTTGGCTTTCAAATTGATTTTAAAAAGCGCCGCAGGCAAACATTTTGGGATGAAAAATTGTTATTAAAGTTGTATTTACTTGAATTTCGTTCAGCGCTCCCTGAAAATTGCCTGATGAAATATTTCGCAAAAAATTGATAAGTATTCTCACATTTCTTTTCATTCGTGATACCTACTTTACTCGCCAAACCACTTTTCGATTTTTCGAACATCGTTTAGAATAGGCGAATGGCCAAAAGCAAAAAATACGTGCGGAATTTGTATTCAGAATACGGAAACAGGGAGTAGCGAAAAAATACGTGCGGTAGTTGTCGTTTACATGGCACTGGTAAAATCAACAGTCTCGAACTGTTACCCTGAAATTGACCAAATTCTGTTGAATTGACCAAATTTTGGTTATTTCAAGGAATTTTTTTGTTGAAATAACTGTTGATTCAACAGTCATAGAACTGTAAATTTTGTAAAACAGACAGAATTTTGGGTTAGTCCAACAGCGAAGGAACTGTCATTTTAAAATCAACCAACTTCTGCAGTTAATCCAACAGCGAAGATACTGTCATTGGAAAAAACCTCCATCTTCTTATGCAATTATAAACAATGTATTCCGAATATCTCCTTCAAAGTTGGTCGCCTTGCGCGAAGGGGCTTAAGCGGCGGCCCGTGGCATCCTTCCCACGACGGAACCACGGGCCGCGATGAACTAAGAGGAAAGGGGGTGGTGGACAAGCCACCTAGCCAGCTACGGTTCGTCACAACCCTCCCCTCGTGGATGTGGAGAATGGTGGGATATTCGCAAGTGTTAGGATTGCCGCAAAAAACCACCCTAATCCAAGGTGTCAAGGTACCCGTGCCGATGGATGAATGGTCAGAGGACGGATATTGAAATTCTGATCGCGAACGGTCCCCTCCGATGCTCGCGCAAGGTCGGTTGTATAAGTGCCTTCTCTACGCATACCGGCTCTGCAGAAGGGTGACCAACTCTTTCCGGCTTACTCGTGGGACCAAACTATGGAAAACTCAAACAAACTAACTAATACAAAAAGTGCACACGAACACATGGACGTACCGACTTCCTTGACGAACACGGACTTGACAGCAACGACAAAAACGACGACTATGACGAACGCGACGACTACGACAAACCTCTACAGGGAACCGTTGCCAGAAGGGACGGAATCTGAAGAGGAGACCCTTTTCGCCTCCAGTCAGGAGACAAGCAGTAACATCAGCAGTACGAAAACTTCCAGAAGAAGAATCCGGCCCCTCCACGCGACCAGAACGCTTCTCAAAAGAGAAACCGTTCCAAAAGAGAAACCGTTCCATGAAGCGGAACCGAAGAAGCCCAAACAAGCGGAAACGGTCCACACCACAGCCAGGCACTACAACGAGGTTGCCAGGGGTAACCTGCATGTGGCCATTGTGGACGCGAACAATAGATCGCCAGCAACAATTCAACAGAACTGGGTGGAGATCGAGGTTATGCTGTCAAAGCTGGCCATGAGGCACGTGCGCGAAACGACCGGTCCCCTCCCAGTGACTGACTCCTCCGGGAGCCTCCGGGGATATAGGGTCATCATATGCGCTGATCAGGCCTCGCTGGACTTCCTCTCGGGGTGTGTAGCACAAATTAGCGGAGAGGTCAACAACCTCCAGCTAAAGCTAACCAAAGAGGCCGCGGGCGCGCATTGGGCTACCACCTATGGATGACTCGGGAGAGGAATTGTTGTCGTACATAAAACTGTACAACAGCAGCATCCCGGCCATTGCAGACTGGCAGCTGATCAAAGAGAAAGAGCCGTCGAGGAACAGCAAACAAATTCTGGTCGCAATATGTGAAGAGTCCTTGGAGGCTCTGGCGAAGGCGGACCACAAGGTAGCTTTTGTCACTCGCATGGCGGCGACTCCACCCCAGATGAGGACGACCCTGAGGAAGTTGATGATGCAGGTCAGCTGCTGAATAAAAACACTTAAACCTTTTTGTCACTTAATAATTTTTTATTGTACAAAAACAATAACAATACATATGTTTCAGCACTCGCGTGGTGCCTTCATCAGTTGGTAGCGTTCAATAAATGTGTTCAGATTAATCTGCAGCACTCAATAAGTGCTACGGATAATCTGAAGGTCCTTCTAGCACAGGAGGACCTCGACATC
>CAXKVI010000647.1:0-17260 GCA_964058755.1 Campiglossa producta | reverse complement strand
CGGATCCTATTATTTTGAAAGTTTTTTTAAATTATAACAAAGATGTGTAAAGTGTATAGTAAATATAGTTAAATTGAAACAGGCTGTACTGGGGATCGAACAGTGAAAATCGTGACGCTTATTCATGAAAGGTATATAGCCTTCGGCACAGCCGAAGACAGCTTTCCTTACTTGTTTTGTTTTCACTTTATATATTCTGTATGGTATGTATATTTTTATGTACATCTATACCATATGGCAATAAATGTAACACTGGCTAATTGCAAAAGTTTTTATTTTTTTTTTGTTTTGGAATTTATGTTTTACGGTATATATATGTACCTTTATCTAAACCATACCTATAATATATATATGTAGATCTTTTTTTTCAAATATTTCAAAAATTTGTGGTTTTCTCTTTTTCTTGTAACTTTTGGTACCATTTTAACCCTTATTACAAATTGTATCCCGTTTCACTTCTTTCGGAATCTTTCTGTTTTTAAATTTTATAATTTCCTATATTTTTTTTTGTTAAACTTAGTACTTTGAAACTTAAAAAAAATATTATTTTAAAAGTTGGAACATTTAGCGGTATGGAAATTTCCCTAGGCAAGGCAAAAACCACTTGCACTATTTTTTTTTTCCCCCTTTTTGGGTTTTTATAGATTTTGTTTTTTAATAATTAGATTTACAAATTTTTGAATTCAAATTCAATATTTTTTCTTTTTTTTAAATATGTTTGTTGTTTTTTCACTGCCACGACACCACGCACAATAGCACACGTATCACATCACGACGTTTCCTTGGTTAAAGTTGCCTGGTGACTGAATATGCAGCATGCTGGTTTGGGGGTTGAGAGAGCATTGGCGTGGGAGGAAAATTCTCGCCTTTTGGGTCTTATTGTTTGCCATATAATGATGATATAGGTGGGTATGATCGAAGACATCCGGTCAGGTCCGTGGTTCAAAAAGAAAGGAAGTCTTTTCGTTTTTGAACGAAGGCATAGACCGACAAAATGATCGGCTGCCATTGGAAAAGGTTGGCAAAACTGTTTGCTGACAAAAGGTAAGTACTTCCAAGTTTTATTTCTAGCGCCCAAAATCACATGCGAGAAAAAAAAGGTCAACTTGTAGTCGTTACGGCCGTAAGAGTTTAATTTGGAAACTAAGATATTTGAAAGTTAAATAAAAAGAAAGGTCTCTGGGGCATGCTACAATCGTTTGGTCTTATCTGAAGTTGTCTACCTGAAGATGCAGAGGGCGCCTTTTTAACTTTACTCTGAGCTCTGCAAACCCTTTTATTATATGCTGAATCAGGCAGTTCAGATTTCGAGAACCTGAAACAAAAATAGTCAGCTCCGGTTATTTACTACGATTGCATATCACTACTTTCGTGTGAAACCTTAAATTAATTCAATTAAACGTCGCATAACCCAAACGACATGGACCGCCACCGCAACTAAATTGGAGTCATTACTTCAATAGTTAAGAGCGGCGGAGAAATTCATTCATTCGTTTACGCTTTAAGATAGTTGTAAATTGACTACATGCTGTATCTCTTACGTTGTGAATACGAAGGCTGGCTTTTAAGTTTACTCTTTCTTTTCCACTTTTGGTACTTTTATTCTTCTAAAATATTTTGTTCTTACTATTCCCGGATTCCGACCTAGGGTATTCTAGATGATAGGCCAGACCAGACGCTGCCTCTGCCAACGAAAAGAGATACTAAAAGCGATACAGTTCTAATCAGACCCATTTTGTATTGAGTGGATGGAATGGTTCTTTAAATAATATCTGAGATTGGCAGAGTGTTCTTTCAAACTTAAGTAGCTACCTTCGCGTGTACAATTTTTCAGTAATTGCATTAATAAGTGAATGTCATAAAAATTAGTATGATGAAGTGCAAGGGCGTGGTGATATTACAACATTCAACACTGTTTAATTATGGAGATTGTGTATAGAAGCCTGGCAAAAACGTATGTAATTTTCGAGACATCTATTATCTATTATATATAAATGCGCAATGCTTAAAAGTTTTCTCCCTTTTTTGCAATAACCACAATTCTAAGGTATATAAAATTTGATATGCATCGATAGGTCTCGCCGAGCAGGGTGTGCGACAACAAACCAAAAATTAAAAAAAAATAATTATAATATGATTTGAAAGTCACACCTACAAGTACTTAGCACGCATTCACTTTATAGAGCCGCTGTTTTGTGTGTATGTAGGTGCACTTGCATTGTTGTGCTTGCATTCATTTCAGTTGGGGAGAGTCCGAGTGTGAGTTGTTTTGTTGGCAGCAATGGGCGCGTTTCGAATGCACAATAGTTGCAAACTGTTGGATCGGTTGATTTGTAATCGGTTTGGTGATCGAAATTGTGCTTTCGAAACGATACGTTGCGCATACGTTGAGTCAAATGTCAGATAGCATCAACAAAAAAATAAATAATAATTTTGTGAAAGCGTCTGAAAGCGTGTGAAGTGTCTCCATCACTGTTTTTATTCATTAATAATAAATAAATGGAAATTTGCAAAAAAAAGCGCCGAAGATTTTATTTACATAACCTAGCTATCGAACTGTCAAACAATCGATAAATACGTTGAGTGAAGGTAGCGAAAAAATTTTATGATTAGCATTTTGACGTAAAATTCAAACTGTTTGATGGATCAGAACTACTCAACTGTGCGTTTCCAAAGTAATCACTGATTACTTATCGAAACAGTTGCGCTTCGAAACGCGCCCATTGATAAACATGAGCCAGCCCAGCCAGCCAACTTTATTGAGCGTAGGTACAAAAAAAAAGCACAAAGCCCTTCGTGGCTAGACTTGGTGAAATAAAATAAAAATGAAAATTGATAAAACTAAAAAAAGTAAAATAAGAAAGTGATTGAAAGTAAAAAAAGAAATTTGTTTTAAATAAAAGGAAAGGAAAGAATATAAAATAAATAAAAATAAAACAAAATGAAATAAATAAAATTATAAAATAAATTAAAGAATAGTAAAGGAAAGGGAAATAAAGGTAAGATAAGGTAACGAACGGAAAATATGAGAGAAAAATCAAAGGCAAATAAAGGTAGGGAAAGGAAAGGAATGGAAAAAAACAAGGAAGGGAAGAAAGAAAATGTAATGTAGGTAAAGGAGTGGAAAAGAGAGGAAAATAGAGAAAGGCAAAGAAAGGAAAGAAGAGAAAAAGAAAGGAAAGAAAAGGTAGCGAGGATGAAGGTACGGAAAATAAATGAAAACAAAAATAATTAAAGGTAATGAAAAGCTAAAAAAAATAAGTAAAGGAAATGAATGGAAAAGAAAGGTAGGAAAAGGAAAGGTAAGGGAAGGAAAGGTAAGGAAAAAAAGTGAAAGAAAATAAAGGTAAGAAAAAAAATGAAAGAAAAGATGTAAAGTAAAAAAAAATGAATAAAATGAGAGGAAACTAAGGGAAACGAAACTAAAGCAAAGGAACACTGAGAGAAATGCATTGAATGTTGTGACAATATCGCTATTGATAGCGACGAGTTTGATGCAATATTCATTTATAATGAGCGAGTTATCAAATATTATTTGCTCCCAATAAAAAGTAAAATGACATGTCAACCATTTCGATATGATATACTATTTTTTATATTTATGGATAGAATACTAATATATTTGAACGGCATGTCCATATCTATGGTCGTGATATGAATTTCTATTGTCGGTATATCCATATCCATATTTACTACATAGTAATAATGGTAGAGACAGCGTATTAATATATATGGACGAAATGTAAATTTTTCTGGGACGCATAATCATAATAGTTCAACAATTTTTCCTATGGATTTTCTAACAATATTACAACTTGTTGGAGCGTTTTTTTTAATTTCAAAATTTTTTGAATTTCTTATGATTGAACATTTTTCTAAAAATTTTATAAAATGCCGTAGCCGAATGGTAGAATACTGGGCTAACGTGCCAGAGGAGCAGGGTTCGAATCTTACTGAAACCAGATGTTAACTTATATAAAATTTTGTTTTTTTAAACTATTTAGAATTTATCAATAGTTTATATGGATACCATTTCAATAGTGATTTATCAAAAAAGCATTGATGAAAAATACATATTCATTGATGGGACAGAATTATCAATTTTTATTTAATGTGATATCAATAATTATGGATGTTCCATCCATAGATTTCCCTCCGTGAAACGAAAGGAAATTAAAGAAAAAGAAAATAAAAGGAAAAAAGGAATGTAATGGAAATGGAAAGAAAGGTCAGGTAAGAAAAGAAAAGAAACGAAAAGAAAGAAAAAAAGAACAGAAAAGAGAGAAAGAAAGAAGAGAAATAAAATGAAATGAAAGAAAAGAAAAGGAAAAGAAAAGGGAGGGAAGAAAAGGAAAACAAAGAAATGGGTAGGGAAGGAAAGAAAAGCAAATAAATAAAATGAGATGAAAGGAGAGGAAAGGAAATAAAAGCAAAGGAAAGGCAAGGAAAGAAATACGTATGAAGACTACCTAAGAAGAATAAATAATTATCAACATTGAAACTATATTACTTAATGGTGTAAAGAGGGAGGAAAAGGCAAAATCAACAGGAATATATAGAATCCAAAAATATAAAAAATATGAAAAGAATGGCAAATTTAAGAAACAGCAAAAAGGTAGGGAAATAAAATAAGCTTTTTTGGTTGAATTTAATAGTAATAAAAACGTTTCAATTCAATTTTTCACAATTATCTTAGGAAGGACTTAAGCAGGTTTGATACGTATCGGGCGTATGTTATTCTATACCATTATATGACAATACATATAAAACCTGTTTAAGGTTCGTAAGATAATTCTTAGAATTTGAAATTATTTGTTATCTTATTTGCTATGATACTGAGACTTAAGCGATTTTGAAATGTATCGACTCAATAATACAAAAATTCTCATTTTGACCACATGGCAAGAAAATTCAAAGTAAAGGCCAACCAGACCCAAAGAATCTGAATAATCCCATTCGCGAATGTTTACAGATGGCATAACGAATTCCATCACTGGAGTATACCCACTGCCATATGTGCTATATATGTTTAAATTTTTAGGCGCGTCTATATTTACTACACATCATATTCGTACTCTAACTATTCCACTGTTACGTTCAATGAACTTTAGACAATTGCAATCTGTTGATTGCTCTACTTCATGAACTCGGTATTGCATCAGCAGCTCTTGCACTTGTCTGCATTTCTGCTATAGGGTGTTTTAAGCAGGGCGGGTCGATATTAAAAGAAAATTCGCTATTCAAGTATACTCGTATGATCAACTACCCGATCATTTATTCTTAACAGGTCAAACCTCAAACCTTTTTGAAAATAATTGTATTTCCCGTGGTAAAAAAGATCATCGAGACTCTTTTGGAGTATCATTTAATATTGGCAACACCTTTTAAGTGTCATAATAGGCTGCTATCGGCCCATCTCAATTGAAGCCCCCTTGAATTATGAGTCATTAGGGATTGTTTGGTGCATTACTATTACTATGGCGGTATTTATTATCGGGAGAGTATTTATTTTTATACCAAGCTTACTACATAGTACTAGTACAAGGGTATTATACTTTTGCCCACATAACGGGACTACGTAACGGCACAAAAGAATCGAGACAGATATAGAGTCCCATATATCAAAGTTTTCATTTTGAAAAGAGGAGTTGATTAAATCATGTCCGTCCGTCTGTCCACCGTGTACACGATAACTTGAGTAAAAATTGAGATATTTACATGAAATTTTGTGTACAGTTACTTTCTGGCCAAGGAAGGTTGCTATTGAAAATGGGCGAAGTCGGATGATAACCTTGTCCCTTTTTTCGATCACGAAAATTTGGAAAATCACATAAATTGACATTACTTGAGTAAAAATTTAGATATTTGCATGAAATTTTGTATACAGATTACTTTATGGTTAAGGTAGGTTCAATGGCTAAAATAGTATAATTTGGTAGGCAAATCCTGCTGGTCATTCTATTGTGATTTTTCTGTTAAACTTTTAAAGCGGGCGTGGCACCGGGCATTTTTATGGGGACGTTTTTGAAAATACGACTGGTCATAATTTCAAAACTGATTTTAGTAGAATGATGAAACATAACAGGTTTCATGCTGGTATATGAAATAGTTCAGATGAAACTGGTAGAAATCGCTATGTATTTAATGATCGGTTTACCCGAACTTAGACTTCCTTACTTGTTGTTTTTACTTACTTCGCTTATTTGTTTGTTTTGTTTTCAGTTTTTACTATAATGCACATCATTTGCTATGCATTTGACATGCATATACATACATGTGTATTAGAGTGGCCCTTATTTTGCGAAATCGGAAATGTCTAGGTCTTACCCCCTGAAATGGTTGTATGTGATAAAAAAAGAGTTCCCTAAAAATTTCCACCCGATTGAACAACTCTAACCCGTGCCACAAACGGCCCGAAGTTCGAGCATTGGCAACATCACTTCCAGTAAGTGCTGCTTTGGTTAGTCACGCAAACGATTCGCTGTTGTGCATGCAAACAGGGGCGCCAGTAAAGATAAAAGATCTACCATTCATGTAAAAAAAAACTTTCAAATTTGGAAAAAATCTAGCCGTATCTATATATCAGTTAACCTATTAACGCCCATTGTACCCATACTGCTTAGAACGCAAGGGAATTAATCAGTTTCAGACTTAAAATGTCCCTGAGCCCCTTGTGGGAACACCCTTTTGCTGGAAATTGGAAAAAATGTATTTTTTTGTGTTTAATTTATTATTTAACCAAAAGTTAATGAACTGTGTAAAAAGGTATTCCTGCCGGCATATTTGATGCTGGGCAATAATGGGTTAATTCAAGAAAACAGCTTTTTTTTAATCCATGTCTCATACACTTATTGTAATATTATTTTTGTAAAATTACAAAAAATCTACCAAATGGAAATATCTGATCTTACCTGGAGTTGAAGAAAGACATATGTGATATTTTCAATGTGGATAAATGCACGATAGTGGAGTTTTTGAGATCCTTACACAATTTTACTCGAAACGATTATGAAGAATTTTCTGTACTTTGTTTGATTTTCTTGGGCGAATTTCGAAAGAAAAATATAAGCTTTAAATACCCAGGAGCAATGCATCACGCTCGTTGGATGTCCAAAGCAATTTACACTTTAAAAATATATCTATTTAGAACTGAATTTAAGATGAATGCTTCTACTACTTCAGCGTTACGTGACCTTTGCATCTTCATAGTAAAAATTTATGTCGAGTATTGGTTTTTATGTCAACTTTCTACGAAAGCGCCACAGACTGACTTTAAGCTTATTATTACGGATTTGCATGAATTTTGAAATGTAGATGAAGAATTATCGGGTAGAGTTTTAGGTAAATTGCTTAATCATCTATGGTATCTAAGTCCTGAAGCAATGGCATTTTCCTTATTTGATGATGATTTGATCCATATTATCAAAAACAAACGCTTTCAATGAATCTTCAGCAGGATTTAAGTTAATTATTTTATACATTTTTTTACCTATATGCACATGAATTGTTTGTTGTTAAATAAATAAAAAGTTGAGAGGATCTAATATCTGTAATATGTAAACATATATGTCTGTTGAATCACCTTCATATCAGCACCCAAGCGTGGTAAATGGCTTGGTTCATTATTTCAACACGTTTGTGGCACGGGTTAACGTTGGTCAATTAAGTCAAAATTTTGAGAAGATTATTTGCTCCTTATATATAACCATTTCAGGGGATAAGACCTTAAAAATTTGAAATTTTTTTTTTAATGTTGTCCGGTCAAACTAAACATTTGAAAGCAATAATTCCCACATTTTGGTAGAGCTTAGGTTCGCCCTCAGAAAGAAAACTTCAAAAGTCCCCCATGTGCGCTAAAAAAGTTATTGGGGTCAAAAATCAAAATTTTAGGTTTTATGGAATTTTCTCGAAAACGGTAAGTTTTTTCCAAAAATTACTTTAGACCAAGTATTAGACCTGGAAATTCTCTATAAATATGCTAAGTGTAACAAGTTCTGAGATATCGCGATGGTAAATTAGCACTGGAAATTATATGAAAATATATACCACGTATCTTTTCTTGATACATAATATGAGGAGCTTCAAACCAAAACGCAATAAGTGTACACTAATTCAGTATATATATATATTGCGTTTTGGGTTCAAGCTCCTCATATCAAAAACTATTATTTTGATTCCTTTTAATTAATAAAAAAAATTCACTCCACCTTAATGTATACTGTGACACTTTTGCAGCCGTCTGTCGTGTTTATTTGTTCCAGGAAACTAATGATCAACTTATTCTTTTATGTTCATTCGAATATTCTTTGATGGACTTTTGTCCACATTACCTAATGGAACTTTGTTTTTTCGGCATAACAACCCAATTTGTAGCTAGTTTTAGATTTAATTCGAATTGATTATTAACCGACGAAGAAAGTAAATGTTATGTATGTATATCTTAATTTGATTTTATTGAAGTATTACATACATACATTTACTACGAAAACGGCATGGGTTATTTCAAAGACCGGCCTAATTTGTTGCAGGCCACAATTGTCAAAATTTCCAATTAGCAAACGATATCTCACTTCTGGTTTTGAAGATTTAGATATGTGATGAACTTTGGTTAATATGTACTTCCGTGTATGCAAAATTCTTCAGATATAACAAAAAACACCAGCAGAAATAGTTGTACATTAGGGTGATTCAAATTTAAAAAAATTCGTTTTTTTCGGTCTTACCCCCTGAGCTTTAGGTATTGATGAGAAAATATGCCTTGCAAAAAATTAGCGCTCTAACTTAACCCTTAGGGGTAGCTATTTTTTTCGCCCTTTCCCATACATTTTGTATGAGGAAAAATGGCATTTTTTTCAAAGTTAATTTTCTTTTAATTTTTGAAACTTTTTTGTAAATATTTTTACATACTCTGATAGTTGAAGCTTTGAAGCTTCCAAAATGGTAAGCTGGCCGGCTGTCCATTACAATAAGATTTGCTTTTTTATTTCGCTTCATACATATTTCTTTATTATGTTATGATTTTTTCACTACCGCTTGTTGTGCGGATTTTATGAGTTCAGCTGATGGCGTTCACTGATCTTCCAACACGATTTTATGCACAAACATATAAAGTTAGGCTTGGCTGACTCACTAACTGAGTGATTTGATAGCTCAGTGCCCGATTGTCTAGGTACTAGACTACCCATTGCTGTTCATTGAACTAAAGAGCCACAATGTCAAGTTAGCTATCAGCGTTATGCTTTGAGATTGCACAAGTGCGTTGTACTGAACTATAAACAACTTCATTAAGATTTTAAAACGATATCTGCTGGTATGAAACAAAGAGACACTGTGGATGCGGTGCGAATAATGAAACTTTTCAAGGTCCCAATTTCGATTCCGACCACCGATTTGTAGCAAACCGAAAAGAGTAGAAAATGCGTATGCACACCATTACCATACCATTACCATACCATTACCATACCATTACCATACCATTACCATACCATTACCATACCATTACCATACCATTACCATACCATTACCATACCATTACCATACCATTACCATACCATTACCATACCATTACCATACCATTACCATACCATTACCATACCATTACCATACCATTACCATACCATTACCATACCATTACCATACCATTACCATATCATTACCATACCATTACCATACCATTACCATACCATTACCATACCATTACCATACCATTACCATACCATTACCATACCATTACCATACCATTACCATACCATTACCATACCATTACCATACCATTACCATACCATTACCATACCATTACCATACCATTACCATACCATTACCATACCATTACCATACCATTACCATACCATTACCATACCATTACCATACCATTACCATACCATTACCATACCATTACCATACCATTACCATACCATTACCATACCATTACCATACCATTACCATACCATTACCATACCATTACCATACCATTACCATACCATTACCATACCATTACCATACCATTACCATACCATTACCATACCATTACCATACCATTACCATACCATTACCATACCATTACCATACCATTACCATACCATTACCATACCATTACCATACCATTACCATACCATTACCATACCATTACCATACCATTACCATACCATTACCATACCATTACCATACCATTACCATACCATTACCATACCATTACCATACCATTACCATACCATTACCATACCATTACCATACCATTACCATACCATTACCATACCATTACCATACCATTACCATACCATTACCATACCATTACCATACCATTACCATACCATTACCATACCATTACCATACCATTACCATACCATTACCATACCATTACCATACCATTACCATACCATTACCATACCATTACCATACCATTACCATACCATTACCATACCATTACCATACCATTACCATACCATTACCATACCATTACCATACCATTACCATACCATTACCATACCATTACCATACCATTACCATACCATTACCATACCATTACCATACCATTACCATACCATTACCATACCATTACCATACCATTACCATACCATTACCATACCATTACCATACCATTACCATACCATTACCATACCATTACCATACCATTACCATACCATTACCATACCATTACCATACCATTACCATACCATTACCATACCATTACCATACCATTACCATACCATTACCATACCATTACCATACCATTACCATACCATTACCATACCATTACCATACCATTACCATACCATTACCATACCATTACCATACCATTACCATACCATTACCATACCATTACCATACCATTACCATACCAATACAAAACCACCATTAGATGGACTGACCAGCGAACGGATGGCTTCCATGCTCTATGTGCATATAACTACCTCAATGTAAACAATAATGTTTTTTTTTTTTTTTGAATTTCCAGTTGAATTGAATAGCCGCATCTTTAACCACAAGGGTGGTATACAAGTGCCCACAACTGGAGTGAATGCCAACAATAATCCAAATAGTGCGCTTGTCAACTCTTATGCGAATCCTAACACCAACAACAACAATAATCCAAGCTTGAATTTAAATCCAATGTACAGCGCTGCCAACTTGCAAAGGAATGGTATTTACATGCCCCCAGCAAATGACTTGGCAACCAACGGTGTTTATGGACAGCAACAATTAGCCCCAGGACAGCAACAACAACCGCAGTACGTGCCACAAGGGCATTTATTGTTGCCACCGAATGTACAATGGCAAATGCAACAACAACCGCAAGTAGCACTGCAGCAATTACAACAACAACAAACACTGTCATTGCCTTTGCAACCAGGACCGCCTTATATAATCAATAATTCCGGGCAACAACAACAAGTACAGCTACCGAGTAAATCAGTTGCAACAGAGGTGGCAGAAGCGGCAGGAGGAAAAACTTCACCACAAACGCAAGTTGCTGTTAAGCAACAAATAACACAGCAATCGCCTGGCTTACCGGCTACCGCAAAGTCTAATACATCGCCACTGATCACGGCACAAAAGGTGGACGCTAACAAACTAGCCATCAGCAAGACGTCAGGAGCACAAGCTGCTGGTGGGGATGATTCTGAGGAATATGATGAGGAGGAAAAATCTACGGAGGCGCCAAAGAAGGTAAGAACCAGATAAATTAATAATATGGACTCCACTGCGTATGAGCAACATTAATTTTGGAAGTAACTGGAAAAGTTACTCATACGCCCCACTCACCACCTTTTTTTAAAATAATTTTTTATTTCCTTCAGAAGCATAAACACAAAAAATTGGCTGCCATACCCAAGCAAGAAAAGAAAAAGGCGCAATTGGATCCTATCGAATTAGCGCTCGAGGAACAAAGACAACGCGCACCTGCACCGCTGCCCGTACACGAACAATATAAAATGATACATGAAAATCTTGGCTTAGAATTTCGCGATCATGATGGACAATCGGAACGTCCCGGCGGTGCTATGCTTTCGCTAACGCTTGGTTTGCTGGTTACAGCTGCGCTAGCTATTCTAATTGGCTGTCGCATGCGTACCGTTGGTCGGCGTACACGTCGTATGGGTGGTAAAGCGCCTTATTCACATGAAGCCGACTTCCTTGTTAATGGCATGTATTTGTAAGGAAAAGTATTTTAAATAATAGAAAGAGAGATGAATTGGGGTGAGTGCAGATGCTCTAACGTACTAAGTTAGCAGGGCTGTGGTGATTCTATGAAACAAAAACAATTACGCAATTCACAAGGTCTACTATTTCATGCTATTCGTCTGTTCTCCCGTGACACAACAAAACCAAGTAAGTCCAAGCCCGTGCGCAGGGGGTGGATTTGGGGGTTCCTGCGCACGGGCCTGAGTAAGTCTCAGCTATTTTCCCAACTACTTACATGGTTTTGTTGTGTCACGGGGGTGTTGTGCAATATTTTTCAAAAAATTTATATTGGAAACAATGGAACCATACAACCATAGACGAATACGACACTCTTGTGAATTGCCTAAAATAAAACTTTAATTTTGTGAAGTTTCTAGTGATAGGAAACGTCGTGCGTGATATCCCAAATCCAATTGCTTGGTATTGTACAATATCATTTTACCTACCCGGCATATTCGATTTAAAGGCTTGTCAGGAGATTTCATCAGCAGCGTCTGTCATACGCAGCTGCAAGCGGGCGTCTGTCTTGGATCAAGCCACTCGCTATATAAATGTGTAATTTAAATCCAACTTCCCGTAAAACAAATTGTGAGCACGAAATCCAACAATTCCAAAAAAGCCTCGGAAAAGTCTGACACACAACTGAGATATCCAAGGCCGAAGTGCCTGCAACTACTTTTGGCAAAAGCTGGACAACTAGGCACGATGAAAGGACTTTCCAATATGCTGAAACACACTCTGTGCTTTAGTTGGGCAATGCGTTTTAGAACACCGATACCTAAGGATAAATGTACCGTAGTAAACTCAGCTGTCTCGCCGTCAATCCTTTCAGAAGTGGCCAGCCAAACCTATACACCCAAACCTATACAGCCCGTCACGCTCCGTTCACAAATGCCAAGGCAAATACAGAAAATTGCCCGGTTTATTGCTGTGCTAGGAAACGGTTATTCTCGAACGCATCAACGCAGATCTTAGACCCTTATGTTATGTAATGTTAAAGTGGCTGCCTCTGCAGTCCAGGCGGAGGCTCACGTGGGCCTTAGTTTGGTCCTTTGTGAGACCACGAAAAGAGCCCTGATTTCCCTTTCTGTAGATCGACCTAACCCAGCAGAAAGGTCGCATCCCCCAAACAGTTTTGTAAGAAACATTCCGAGATACGACCGCTCCGCTGGGACGGGTCGAGGCAGGAGGCCCCAAAACACATAAAAACCTTGAAAGGATCCGTCCGCCCGTCACCCTCATACAAAGTACAACGTATACGTTGCAGCTCTATATGGAGATGACAGACAGACGGATCCCCCAAGATTCCATGTGTTTAGGGCCGGAGTTCATACACCCATGAAGCTAAACCAGCGCGTTTGTCTGATGTAGCGCATAATATCATCTATATTAGCAGATTCTAGCTCCGCGAGGCATCCAAATGAGTGTTTGCGGAGACATCGGTAGCTGGTTTTCGACAGAGCGGGAAAGTGGCATAGATAGTGTTCTACACTTTCTATCTCCTCCTCGTCCCTGCAGCTGCGGCAGAAGTCATTTGTATACAGGCCCATGAGAGCGCCATGGGTTCCCATAAGACAGTGTCCTGTAAGAAGGCCCACTAGTGGGCTAATGAATAGGCGATTCAGATGAATTACCGATTGCGACCTTTTTTCGTTAAGTTTGGGCCAAATTTGCCTGGACGTTCTGCAAGTCGGCTCCATGGCCCATCTTGCGTCGGCTTGTTCTATGAACCGGGAGCCTTAATAGCCCTGTAAGCATCGTGAATTTTCTAACTGTAATAGCATTCCCATCCCATCCACTGCAACTTTGATTGTTGCGATTTGAGTTTGGAGAATACTCCCATTATAAGTCGGTTTGAGCCCATACGATTATCCCGAAATCAACCTTTCGGTTTCAACTTCAATTCATTCGTAAATCACCGTCCCTTGTGTTTTTCTTAAGACATACTTACCGAAGGTTTTGGGAGTGCTGTCGAAATTGACAGTCTTTGGCCGGCACGCTCCGGTACTCCCTTTCAGCATTGCCCGATTGTCTCGGGAGTGGTTGGTATGACCATTAGAACCTTCTAGGTCATGTCATCCTCCATTCGTAAGAAAGGAGAAGATGGGTAATGAGAGGTGAGAGGCATCATATCCGTAGACCAACCATCGAGTTAACATGTCACCGGCACGAAGAAATCTGTCCGAGTTGGCATCTCACGATATGTCGCCATGTGGCATATAACAGGAAAGATACGGATATAGTTTTCGAAGGTCGAGAAAATACAAGGAACTCTTATCAGTTATTTCGGTTGACTAAGCCAGCCTTAAATAGAGCGTAGATATAACGCCTAACTGAGATCAGCATACAGGTCCACCCTGTAGTCGGGCCCTAGGTTCAAATATGTAACCAGACCACAAAGTAAACCCATCACTAGAAATTTCTGAAACTAAAAACACTATACGAAATGATTATAATCATATATGAATTCATATATGAAGTTATGTAGTTTAATTTCGCCTTGTTTAGTTCATATCCTAACTGTTATTATTTAATAATCTCAATATGTATGTACTTTCAAATAGATTTGATGAGATGTTAACAGGGACTTGTAACGCATTTCTGTTTCGTTATTTTTACTCAGCTAAATAACGAAACTGAAACGAAACTCATTGGTAACTAAAGTCGTAACAAGTCGTAAGTATAGAAACACAAGTAATTTTGTTTCGCATTAATAAAACTTAACAGAAACAAAATTATAAGAAACCAGATTAATTTTGTTTCTCGTTAAAAACTCATTAAACATATCGCTGGCTTCGTGAGCAAATGTCGTAAGTCCATTTTTTTTTTAATGCACACAGAAAAATTTCTCACATTTTTAGTTAACATGAATCACGTTGAATCAACATTAACCACTCATGAACGTAAAGCAAAAACAATTTCGGAAAATCAACATGAACATTTTAACATGAAGCTTATGGTTAAAATAACATGAAATATTTCTGCATTAGAATTACATTAGTGTGTATCCCTCACCATAAATTCAGTTTGATTTAACATGAATCATCTGTTCCCCATCAAAGCTTGTGAATAGAAATGTTCTCAAAAGAACAGAATTTAAGTCAGTGTGTAGATACCGACTTGATGAAAAGTTGTTGATATTATAAATAATTAATATATTGTGAAATTTATAGTTTCTTAACTTGCGAATAAGTTGTGAAGTTTTGCAAAAAGTTTTGGGTAAGTAATTTGTGTTGTTTTTCATATTTTGTAAACGCTTCCTGCTAAATTACGTCCAAAAATGTCGGGGTAGGTTAAAAACAACGCGCACTATACATAAATACCATGGAAGCGCTTTAGGATTATGGATACCGGGTAGAAAAGGCGTCGTTTGATACTTATCCCTACATTAATTGGACGTGTGCTACCAGTTTAACAATCGCTTGGATAATTTAAAGAGCTTTCAATGAAACAATTTTTATTTAATTTTCAGATTGGGGCTTGTTGATTAAAATAAGTATATGTATATGTATATGATGATCGTGTTAACTTAACATGATGATCGTGTTAATTTAACATGATAGATCGTGTTAATTTAACATGATGATCGTGTTGATTTAACATGATAGATCGTGTTAATTTAACATGATGATCGTCTTAATGTAACATGATGATCGTGTTAATTTCACATGATAGATCGTGTAAATTTAACAGGACGAAAGTGTTATTTCAACATAGTATAGTGATAATTTAACATGTCTGATCGTGTTGATTTAACAAGAAAAATAATGTTGTATCAACAGGACTTCATGTTGATTCAAACCTTTGTGATCATGTTAAATTCACACTGTTCCTTCATGTTGATTTAACATGTAGGAACAGTGAAAAAGTAGCTTCATGTTAGAACAACATGAGCGATAGTGTTGAAAAATAATAACCTGAAAAAGTGTTAAAAAAGTGTTGATTCAACATGAAAATTATTCTGCGTGTGAGACACATGCAAAGCGATAGTACAGTTATAAATACAACGGTTTGCATTAAAATCTCATTAAAAAAAAAATGTACTTAAGACATTTGAGTGGCTCAGTGCCATCCTTGCCTAACCTTCGAAATTTCATATTTGAAGTTATTATGCTATACTACTTCAAAATACTTCAAACAATCCGTGCCAAAGTTGCACATCCCTAATTTTTGAACGAGACAAGGCTGACATCTATGGGTAGTTTTGGCAATCTCAATATGTCAAAAGTTATTTGCGCCATTTCTGCCTAACCATCAAAACATGGCGGCCGCGAGCGACATGCTGTTTTCGTTACCCGACTTTTCAGGTGTCGAGAGTGATAAAGACAAAGACTACTTACCTTCAGATGAGGTCTCAGGTATGTCCCCACCTCTCTATGAATAAATATAATTATTCTCATTCTTTAAATATTGTTTTTTTGCATAATAAAGATTGTGAGGGTAGGCATTTCTGGCCTTTCCTAAATGGTGAACTGTTGAAATTAATTGCATAAGAACAGTTAACAGCATTTATTCTTGTTACTGCGTACACTAGACCTGACAAAAAAATCTGGTAGGAGTCGCGCTTCGCTTCATTTTCCATCTCAATTACCGGCCCTGTTTCCAAATGGACGCGCTATAACTAAAGAGAAGAAAAAGGACTTGATAGATCTTTTGAAATTTGTGACTCCAGAGCATCACGACTTTCGCCAATCACTTAATGTAGGGGTTGTTGAGCAAAATGAAGAATTAGAAATTGAAGAAAATGACGTATAGCTATTTTTCTCATCACTTCAAGGATGCCTAACCATCACGTCTTATTTGCTTAGTAAGCGCCAAAAGTGCCTATACGTTTGTACCAATGTCATGATGAGACAATAAAATATTTATTTTCTTAAGTTAATTTCTAGTATTCAAGGAACGTATTTTCAGTTTAATTAAATGTTTCAAACCTCCCTAAAAAGGCTGTTTAATTTTTAATTACCTATTAACTTTGTCACTAATTATTAGGAAATGACTAAATTGAGGCTTAGGCAAGGATGGCACTGAGCCACTCTTTTGCTCACAAAGCCAGCGATATAACAAAATGAATTTCGTT
>CAXKVI010000646.1:0-17285 GCA_964058755.1 Campiglossa producta | reverse complement strand
TTGATAGAATGGGAGTCTAAGTATTGTGGAATACGAACCAAACTAGACTTAGGGCGCCACCTTGTGCCATTGTGCTTAATTTCTCTTCGTTTCGCTGCTTCTGTCGACTTAGTAAAGACTGCCGACAATTCAGAGCTCTTTATCTTCAAGATGCTGGAGGTGTGTTAGGGATTGAGTCCATCCAAAATTTTTAAAGGGTAAACGCGACAAAGAGTTTTGCATGTTGCGGGAATTTTTATTAAATCCGAGGCCGTTCGTGAATATCGTTAGTAAGTAGCTCTCTTGGACTGAGAGTGGTCCAGTTAGCCTTTTTCAATGATAAACTATTAAGAAAACCGTCTCTTGACTTAATGCTTGATTCTGTCTGCTGAGGGACGCAAAATCAACCAAAGTTCTGTCATTAGTAAAGCTGGACAGGCTAATTATTTGTCACTTTTTCAACTTTTGTATGCGCTCAGTTGGGTATTATCCCAGCGGAAATCAGTACCCAAACATTTGAACGGTGTTTTGGATATAGACAGATCGAAATGAATCATGTTATAGCACCTTCTGGTGATAACCTGACTGCTGAGGAAGTGATATGTTTGACCCATTCAACCTTCGCGTATTAGCTTCGAGTCGCCCAATACGCTGCAATCTTTGTTTTCTTTCCCACCTCTGAATAAGGAAACAACATGTCCAGAAAGTTTGAGAAGTGTCATTGATATATCCGTTCCTCTGGCGGAATGAATACGGCGGTTCTAGGAACTTCTAGTGATAGCCCGATTCCCGCTCAAATCATTTGCTTGACGCTCATTCAACCTTGGCATAGTATATTTCAGACAGCTGGTAGTAGGTCTGCTAGAACCTTCGCCACGTATTTTCTTGTTTGTTGTTTTAAGAAGAAAAAAAAACACGTCCATTGTATGGCCCGTTCCTTTGGCGAAAAGAGTCGGGTTCTGGGGGGCTATGGCAACAGCCCGACTGCCGATGCAACGATATGATTTCTTAGTTCTATATCCCACTTCTGAATTTTAGGTCACTGGCAAATACGGATACCCTAGGTTATTGTTGTATTCGAAAAGACGTTCCGAAATTGTATGATGTGTTTTCCTTTGTCGGAAAAAATCCGGTTCTACGAACTTCTTGTTATGGCCTGCAATGCGAGGGACTCATTTAACCCATGTTTTTCTCTATTCCACTTCTGAATCGTTGTGCCTGTCGCGCTTTAGTTAAGTTTAGTTCTTGAAGTAGATTAGTCACTTAAACTTTGTAAGATCGAATCTTAAGGTAGCTACGTTTACCGAACTTGTTTACTCCATAAATTTTTCAAAAAATATTCGCATACTTCTCTTTAAAAATGGCTGCAAACAAATGTGTATGCATTTACCCGGCTAACCAAACGGGCGCCGTAAACGTGTACCGGTGGTTTAAACATCAATAAATTGGTAAACATGCTGGCCAGAGGGTATATCGAATTCATTAAGCATGTACAATGCAACCGGAGGGTCCCAGATCAACTAATCAGGCTGAAGTTTTACTTAAACTGAAATGAAACAATGTATGTAACAGAAAAAAATGCAAGAAATAAAAAAGAAAGAGAGCAAAAATATATGTATATAAAGTACTCGTATGTTTGAAATAGCACCACATGATGTTGTTGTACGAAAACTTATAAACAACGAAGTGAAGTCAGCTGCGAAGTTGTTTGTTGTTAGCAAATTCGTCGCTGCATGCAAGATGTTTATCATTTTTCGTAATTCGATGCCGCTGTAGTCAAAAACGACGGCATGCCGAATGAGCTATGCAAATGTTAAGGTGGTGTTGGTGCTCGTATAACGCAACACTGCGTGCTCCACGTAGTAACTATGCGCATATTAACAGCGTTGCATTTAAGCGGGCGTGACGCATGCAATGTTGCCAATTTTACGTGCGATAGAGTAATTTTTGTGTGGGGAGCGTTTTTTTTTGTTATTCGTTTTTGTGGCTGTTCTTGCATTTAAATATAGCAGTTTGGTAATCAAAGCATTTAACTGCGCCTGTCAATCACTATTTTGCGCTTTTGCAAAATTGTTTTGTGTGGCAGCACTGAATTACTACGTGTCGTTGGCTGCTTGGCAGCCAGTGCGGTTGGTGATGGGCAGCAAGCCAAGCAGAAGTAGCCACATCAAAAGTTAGTAATTTTCGTTTCGACTCTATATTTTTGTCGCTTTGCTCATTCCACTTCTGAAAAAGTATTCCGAATTAGCTCAATATGCTCAGGGTTATTGTTGGTATATCGAAAAAACAATTTAGTCTCTTTCGCCTCCACACTTCAGTGCCTCATGTAAGAACAACACTGAAAACGGAAATCTGAAAAATGCCTGCAATAAAATCCGCCGCGTTTAAAAAAGAAGGAAGCAACTTTGCACAAAACAAAATCTGAAAAGTACCAATTTACTCATTTCTGTTGATACTCTTTTGCCCCTGAAGCCAACATGCGGCTGGCAGCTAGGCGGACAGTTGCAGGATATCCAGACATATTGGCAGGCAACAGCAACCGTTGCTGCGAGGCTGCCGCCACCATATAATTTGACTGCGATTGTTTCAACGCTTTTTTGTATCTTTTGCTTCTGTGACTATAATTTTATATAGGCTTCCAATACGAGTTGGAAGTGAAGTCAGTGGTGCACAGTGCTGTATGAGCTTCCTCATCTCGAACAGGATTTTTTTCTTAAGCTTGATATTCGCATCTATATAATGAAAATGCTGGAGCTCCATTACTCTCTTGAGTGCACCACTGCATTAAAAAAAAAAAAATAAAGAAAAAAAGAAAACTGAGATGAGCTTGCACTCTTCCAATGCCAAGTGGAGCCAAGTATGTGCTAGAGCGCGCTGGCTATAAAAACTTAACTATCCCAATACCTGTACGAATCGATGACAGTAATAAATTGTAACCAATTTTTTTACGATTTTGCACTGCATCCTGATATGTGTCGTTTGAGTATGCCTATGCTGGCGTATGTTTGCTCGTTTTGGACGCTCGTTTGAAGGGCTGCATTAATTGATGGACATAATAAAGACACAGCTCGTAATTGTAATTGTGTTGTAAAAACTTTATAGCATTTTTTTTTATAGTTTTTTCTTACCTTTTTCGAGATTATAAATTTGAGCCTAGACAAAAACTATTTTTATGTAGTCTACAAGTGGTTGTGGGTTTTAAGGGCTTTTAAGCATATCTGTATAGTTTGGTTTTTTTTATATCAGATTTGAATTTGATAAAAAATCGAATTTAAGCCTTAAACGTTTGTTAGAGTTTCTTTCAAAATTTTGTAAGTTGAAAAATAGATAGAAATCACCCCAAAATGTAATGTCGCAGCATAAGGTCTCAGAATTTTCTACGCAGAGAAAAATTAGTTGGGAATGGATAAGAACTGACCGCGATTTTGTTTGAATCAACCCATATTTTGGTTGAATCAACAGATATTTTGGTTGATATAACTATATTTTGGTTGATATCACCAAATCACTCTCAATTCTGATCCATCACCAGCCCAATTTTCTTTGTGTGGACAGGGAAAAAGTAATGGAAACACTAACTATCGATGAAACATAAATAGTCGAGGTAGTATAGAAATATTGATATATAGGTACTTACCCAGGAATGATGCTGCTGTTATACCCCAACCGAGCGTCAGTTCCATCACCTAGAAATGTCTACACATTTCTGTTTTATTCGTGTAACCCTGTTCTCGAAAAGTGTTTATCTATTGTCGTCTCCTCTTTGTGTCATATTCGCAAGCAAGCGTGTTATCTCTTTTACTCTCACTATCGCGTCATGTTCCTATATAGATGTAGTTGTCTCCGTTGTTCTAGTGACAACTAGTGGTGGGAATACAATTGAGCTAGGGATGAGCGATTCTTGACAATATAGGTAGTTCCTTTGACAGTCCTAACTTTAATTGAACTTTACAGAGTTCGACAGCCAAACTAAAAATATGTGCATTTCTTCTTAAAGAGCCTCAGAAAGTTGTAAAAAGAAAGAATGTATAGGTATGATATAGGTCATTTAGAGTATAGGAAGTCGTGTATCCCTCGCCTCTAAGTGAACATAGAAACATGAGCTCCTTGAAATAGAACCGTCCGAAGATTAGGATATGATTTTGTTCAGCCAAAAAATTTGGGGCAAACCTCAACAACATGTCTCCTTTTAGGGAATTATTTTAAGATGTTTCCAGAGACTTCAATGTTTTTTTAGTTCTACAGAGAATCTGACCAGTGAATGTCAATGAAATCTTCACTAAAGGCACCTAGAAATTTCATTTCTCTCACCATGAAAAATAATTTTCCAATTCATTTTTCTGAGCCATAGCAAGAGCACCTTTTGTGACTTGAAACAATGAAAGCACAATAATTAAGCATGGATGTGTGTTTCTATATGCTTCACAGTACTAATATGCGGTCGGAAATTTTCCAAGCAAGCAAATAATCATAAAAATCAATGGCCTACATAGAAATTGATGACTGCACCAATAAATGGCTGTCTGCCTGTGGGGCGCATCATCAACACTGGTACAGCCATGCAACAAACAATGAAGGCATATGAGAAAGCAGATTTCAGAGGAAAGTGAAGGCGGGAAGGGAGGAAGGAGACAAGAATAGAAAGTGTAACAAAACATAAACAAAAGAAAATGAAAAACAAGTGAGGATTAAAAATGATTTACTGCAAGCAATTAGGAGAAATAGGAGGCTTAAGACCAGCGGTCGCCAAAGGGCTTTCAACTTACTGAGCCATAAGGCAGCATAGCGGAATGACAAAATACTACACGAAAGAACTATTGAACTGGGATGTAAAAAAAAACGATGGCATACAATCTGTGTTGTTTTTGAGAGCCACAAAAGGGGTCACAAGTTGTTGTTGTAGAGCCACAGCGAGCCAAACGAGCCACTAAGTGGCGATGGCTGCACAAGACCAATATGTTTGTATTAGCATCACTCAAAAACTAGTAATTAGAATTAAATTTACTTTAAATCTATCTATTTGTAGATGTCTAACTTAAAACATTGAACCCACATTACAGTGGTGGCCAAAAAATAGGCTCAAAATTTAGCTTACTTTACAGAGCCATTTAAAATTTTTTACGATTAATAAATTGTTATACGCCCTAATTTTTTTTTTTTTTTTTTTAATAAATCTACATATCTATATACATATGTCCTCGTATGCATAAAAATGGCAAATCGAGCTAGGCAAGTGCTTTTATTTATTTATTTATAAGCATTTGTACATATGTTTGTTTTGTACATTTGTCTATTTATTTGCCTTTCATTTAAACCCTTTTTATGCTGAACGTTGTTACTAGTTATAAGGACGGATTGCGAAGCGAGCTTAAAACATGTAACCACTTCCGAGGACGAGCTCTTTTTGTGTGCTGCTGCGAAGAGCTAAATCACACCACATGACTGTGCTAAGTACTTGAAGGTATAGACATAAAAAAACCAATGTATATCCAAGGATATGAAACATTTATTTATACATATGAAGCTATTTTACTGACTATTAAGCTTTTGTTGTGCTAGAAAGCTTGTATTTAGCATATTGGCATAAATACCCTGTAGGACATTTTTGCGGATTATTTTTATTGGTTATAACTGTCATAGTAAATCGCCTAAATGAAGTTCTTGCACGACTTACTAACGAGGTGACCATTCTAAAAACGCCAAGGAGCTTAGTTAGGGAGTTCTGGCCTTAAAACTTTTCGATGACATCACAACTATTTTCTCAGAGAGGTTCGCCTAAAGATGTCGTCTCGAAAATTATTTGATATTGTGACGAATGTTCTCAAGAATCTCTCATCTCTAGCTCAGTTATACTCCCACCACTAGCAATAGTTGTCGCTACAACAACGGATCGCCTTATAGCCTAGACAGAGAGAACTCTAATATGGATTAAGACAGTGTTTTTTTTTTAATAAGTAAGATTTTGGAGAATTTTCGGTGGTACTATTGCCGTAGTTCTAGACTAAATATTTATTAAAGCTCAAATAACTCGAAACCTATTTGCTTCGGTTAAAGTGTCAAGTTAATCCGCATTAGAGTAATCGTCTGTTCACACCCTTATAATTTTTCATTTATTTTCGTCTCAATCTGTCTACTTCTCTGAATGTGTTCAATTGACTATGCACTTGTAAGAGCATATTTCTTCATATCTTAGCTCGTCTTTGTTCTATTGCTTCCATCTGATAGTAGTTTTAAGTTTCCACCATCTGTTCGCATATGAATGTTTTTTCCATTTATGTGTTTCGCATTTTGAATTCTAGAAAATAAATGTCGTCGCAAAATATATTTCCGCCACATATATATGTATGTACTTATTAGGGTGCCTGACTTCGGGTTTTCAATACTTGTTTGTGTTATTTCTCGAGATCCTTGTCTTGAAAACTTTATTCGACGAATACAAAGCAATCCGATTCTTTCATAGGCTCGGGGTAGATCATAGAAATCAGAATCAATTTTTCCGTTTTAAATTTCGCTACGTCGATTTTTCCTCGAGATATACTTGTAGTTAATTGCAAGAATAGGTTCTGTTTAAAATCCGGTTACGAGAGGGGTAACCCTCGATATCGATTGAAATGGGGAAGACATCATTGAATAAATACGCAGAAATCCTCCCAGTTGGATTTATTGAACTAGGTATAACTTCTTCCAAACGAGACAAGAAAGTCGGTTGGTCCATCGTTTGGGAGGAATATGCCTAGGTGATCTGATGTAAAAGAGAACGTCGTTCGCTAACGGATAACTCGAAAACAGGGCTCGAAAAAGATGACTAAGATGAACACCCCACTTTACATGCATAAATAGTTCTATAAAGATACTAAGCTTTGTAGATGTGCCTTTATTGCTTTTCGCTAAACAACAGACACACATTTCTAGGAAAATTCGGTTTGGAATGCTATTTCATTTTGACTTGTCACATAACCAGCTCAAATGCTTTTGTCGTGTAAATGTACTGGGTACAGATGGAGGGGGGGTTGAAGTGCTATTTCTTAATAAAGTTGCTGAGATACTTCACAAAGGGACATAACTTCAAATCGATACAATTGGTTGACGTAATCTAAAGTGAGACTCTTTCAGACTGTTCACAGGTTGGATTGTTTAGAAATTCTCTGCATGAGGATAGCTGACGGAGTTAATGACTACAAAGGTTGTCGGAAAAAAAGTAACAGAATTTGATGCCAACAGTTCTTCGATGAAGATGTCAGGATCATTTAAACTTCTCGAACGCCCTATCTAATACATCTCTTATTATGAACTACATCTGTTCCTAATCTTTAAATAAAATAATAGCTTCAGGAGCAGGGTTGCCACTTTGGACATTTTTCCCCTAGCAAACCCCCGACTGAAAACCGAGCAAAATGGCCGTCATCCTACCAATATATTTCACCTCATTATGGTCATCATTTTCCTTAACCCCATAGGGTCTCGATTACAGACTTGAATCGTATTCTGTTTGGTGCTGTATCATTCCACATGCATCCGGCGTCTTCGAGTTCTTTAACCACAGTTTTGCGCCAAGTTTTTGCTGGTACACCAGGTCGTCGACTTTCCAGCGGATTCCATCGCAATGTATATCAACTCAAGTTCTTCTAGGAGTGCGACCAATTCACGACCATTTGCATCAACATTTTTTTAATGAATTTTTTTATATCGTCCCTAGATCTTATATCAGGGTTTCAAAAAATCCTATTAGAAAAAGACTCCACCCCTGCGGATTAGGGTTTAGAATATGTCCGAGGTAGGTATGCCTATCGTCTACTAAAATACACTTCGACCTAGGCAAGGGGGCAAAGAAACCGCTCCCACAATACTCGGGCTAGTATCACAAGGTGCTATGCACCGGAATGTACCGGATTCATGTCCGACAAAGTGCTGTTGAACGAAGGTAAAAACCTACAAAAATTCAAATCGTCCTACCAACAGGAAATAGACGTCCTGATGTCAGATTTTTTATCCGAGGACATCATCCACTCAATATTCATAGCAACCACAGCCAAATCTACCTACATGGAAATTTATGGAAAACTCACCGGATAACTTTTTCTATAAGTTGCTCCAAATATAATGAGTCGTTTTTAGTAATAAATTAATATTGAATTATTGCTTGTACTTTTGGACACATACATGCATACGTTTCTATGTAATTATTTGTAATTTGATTCCCAAGAACCCCCAGTAGTATGAGTGGAAACGCACATTCACCAAGTAGTCTGTCCAGCTCGTTTCTTACTTTAATATTTCTACTTTCTGCTTTCTTCGTTGAAAGAGTAAACATGGAGATGCGTGTAAATATATATGATTTGAGCAACGTTTCTAGATAATTGATCGTTTGAAGTGCTAAACGCGTAAAGAAGAATTAGTGCTCAGGCATAAATCTTTATACAACCGAACGATCACAATCAAGATTATGAAGGCTTAAGCAAATACTAGTTATTATACAGGTGACCAATAACGCTGTGCAACAACATTTTTGAAACAGGACAGTCATGTTCTTTTATGAAATCATATTAAGGAGGAAAGCTTCACATCTTAAAAGCTGTGTAGACTCAGACGAGCAGTATTGAAAGAAGTTCCTCAAAAATTAGCTATATGAAGTCCGCTTTCCGAAAACATCTACGGCTATTCTGCTGCAAGGAAACAATCTAAATTTGTTGTATAGTGTAATCTCATCAGAGGCATATAAAATGTATTTCTTGCCCCATATTCACTGCACATACAAAAATAACAGTACTGCGCTTTAAACGCAAATAATTGCTTTAACTTGATCAAAGATCTTTCTTTGCTTAACTTTGTGGAAAGGAAATTATAGTCAATGTTGCTTTGGTAAAATGTCGTTAAAGTGATAAGAACGCACATATCTACATACGTATGTACAACATGTAGCAAGTTGAAATAGCTAATACGAAAACGCCATCATTTGTTTATTTGCAGCAGAGTATTGGTTAAATTATGTTGCAACTGGCATTCAAAATTTATTGATATAATTTCGACAAACTTAATGCAACAAGTTGTGGTACGTGTAAGCGTGTGGCAAGCAGGTTCTTTGCTGTCGCAGAGCCAGAAATCTGATGAGAACCAGGATGTTGCATGATGGAAAATTTAATGCCACCAACTGTGTATTACAAGCATGCAACATGTGCGGAAGTGGATGCAACAAGTTTGTGGAGATTTGGATTTGATTTGGAAAGGTTGTGGGAATTATTCTATGTAATTTAACTGAACTCTCGAAACACAAAAAAAAGGCTATACTCAAAATAATAAATCAAAAACATTAAAAAATTCAAATAAAATGAAATAAAAAAAATAAAAAAATAAAAATTAAAAAAAAATCAAATTAAGAAAATGTAAAATTAAAAAAAAATAAATAAAATAAAGTAAAATAAATTAAAATAAATTAAATTAAATGGAATAACATTAAATGAGATTAAAACAAATATATAAAAAATAGAATAAAGAAAAATAAAAAAAGTAAAATAAAAAAAAATAAAAAAATTATATAAAAAAATAAAATAAAATAAAATAAAATAAATTAAAATAATTTAAATTAAATAGAATAACATTAAATAAAATTAAAATATGTATAAAAAATAGAATAAAAATAAATAAAAAAGTAAAATGAAAAAAAAAATAAATTAAATTAAATAGAATAACATCAAATGAAACTAAAAAAAAAATATATATATAAAGAAAAATAAAAAATAGTAATATAAAAAAAAAAATTAAATAAAAAAATAAAAAAAAAAATAAAATAAAATAAAAAATAGAATAAAAAAAATTAAAAAAAAGAAAAATAAAATAAGATAAAATAAAATAAAATAAATAAAAATTAATAAAATAAAATTAAATCAAATTAAATAAATTAAAATAAAATAAAATAAAATAAAATAAAATAAAATAAAATAAAATAAAATAAAATAAAATAAAATAAAATAAAATAAAATAAAATAAAATAAAATAAAATAAAATAAAATAAAATAAAATAAAATAAAGTAAAATAAAATAAAATAAAATAAAATAAAATAAAATAAAATAAAATAAAATAAAATAAAATAAAATAAAATAAAATAAAATAAAATAAAAAAGAATAAATAAATTAAGAAAAAAATTAAAAAAATTCAAGAGAAATAAAATAAAATAAATAAAAAAATAAAATCAAATAAAATAAAAAAATAATAAAATAATAAAAAATAAAATATTATAAAAAAATAAGAAAATAAAATAAAAATTAAAAAAAATGTTTAAAAAGTAAAACAAAATAAATAAAAAATAATAAATAAAATAAAACAAAATGAAATAAAATAAAATAAAAAAATTGAATAAAATAAAAAAAAATAAAAAAAAAACTTAAAAAAATGTTTAAAAAAAGTAAAATAAAATAGATTAAAAAAATAAAATAAACTAAAATAAAATCTAATAAAATCGAATCAAATAAAATAATATTAAAAAAAAATTAAACAAAATTGAAATTAATTAAATAGAAAAAAAAAATAAAAAATTAAAAAAAGTAAAATAAAATTAACTAAAAATAAAAAAAATAATAAAAAAATAAAAAAAAGTAAAAATAAAATAAAACAAATTAAAATAAAAAGAAAAAAAAAATTAAATTAAATTAAATTATATATGAAAAAAATAAAAAAAGAGAATACAAAATGGAAAAAACGGCTTTTTTTTATCTTATAAAATCAATAAAACTTGTTTATGTCAAAAACCGAAGATAAATCTTCAACACAAAAACATGAAAATACCAAATTCTGGCAAGTCATTGTGCCAGCTAGACTGGCAACGAATTAGCATTTACCTACTCTTTGTGGCATATTCACAAATTGAGACGCACACAAATTAACTATGTAACAGTCATACAACTGACTGAGCAGCTTTAGTGGCCAACGCATGCGCACTTAACCGTAAGTGCTAATGTTGCAATAAGTAGGCGCTTGGTAAATGTTGCAGCAAACAAAGAAAGCAACAAAAAAAAAAACACAACTATCAAAGCTCAGTACAACTTGCTTAATTTAACGGTCTTTGCGGTTTATCTTTAGCATTTATTTACAAATCAAAAATCAACGCAGATTCACTAAATCTTCGCTGCATATCACCTTAGCATATTTAAAAAATGTTGCATAATCACGAATTTGAATTGCAAATCATAGTAACAACAAAATAAATAAATAATTTGATATTTTTTTGCGTGCATATTTGCGCGTCCCACAAGTGAAGAGTTGCTCATCCACCCATATTTGCCACCTGCCACATGATAAAGTGCACTCCGAACAGTTAGATAAATATTAAACGCTGTTGCATAGTTAAATATATACATACATACGAACGAGTAAAGTGCTGTCACAATCACAACAAGTTGCCTATATGCAAAATCGGCCAACAACTTTTTGCTCACTGTTGCTGCTGCTGCTTCTTCTTCGATTGACTTCTTGCCCAGTCATCGTTTACTTGCAACATTAACTTTTGGCGTCACAAAGACGACTCCTTCGCCGTTTTAAATCAAAGACAGCTACATGTAAACAAAAGCTAGCAATATTGAGGTGTTGCCAAACCGGTTTAAGCCGTTGCAAGCGCATAGTTGCGAAAACGAAAAACTAGAAGTACGCAATATAAGCAAACAAGTGCAACTTTGACGCTTACCCATTATAGATCTGCATATTAGAGGTGGGTAAAGTATTAGGTCTTTAGTACCGAAGCTGCTCAGCTCGTTTTCAATAGTTTGGTATCGAAGCCAATCTTTCCTCAGTATAGGTGAAGCTCACACAGTTTCGAAAATTTCCCATCCATTCGAAAACCCGCCTGTCCTTACATATGGAACTCAATCGAGATCGATTCGGTATTCTTATAACTAGAGGCCACATACATCTCTTCATCCATACATTGAAATAAACTTGTATGCAAGTATTTTTCTTTACTATTTTCCAATAGAATTTCGCATCTTGATTTCGTCTACAAAGAATTGCAATAAAAAATAAAACGTATAGCAAATTCAAAGTAGGTATTTTATTTAAATCGAAGATTAACCGTGACGATGCCATGTCGTGCACAATTTTTCCATTAAAAGAAGAAGAAGCGCTCTAATATACGAGAGGTTGTATACAACCCCCTATAGGGGCAAAGAAAGCAGTCAAATACAGCAATAATTGACCAAGTCAGCAATGAAACGAGACACCAACTGCATTGCATGACCTTTGTGAATAGCGAAATGCAGACGAGTGAAAGGAGGTATTCATGGATTGGTGATGATTATCGCGATTAAAATGAAAATTGCATAGACTAGGAGTGTGCAATAAAAGTTAGGATGGTACTATAATCAAATTTTTATAAGACCAGTCTCGAAATCTGGGAGTATAAAGAATGTTCTGTAATAGATCAAGATGCCTATTGATTAAAGAACAAATATTTCTTCAGCTGAGCTTTAATCATGTACGCACTCGTTAAAAAAAAGAAACTTGAGTTCACAAGGCTTGAGAGTGAGCTTGTTATGCTAGATATGATGTCCGCATCAAACTTTGTATGTGATGGTGATGTCACATGGTGATGTCATATGGTGATGTCATATGGTGATGTCACATGGTGATGTAGGATATCATATGATAAAATATATAAAAGATTTGCATAGTTTTTAAATATGCATAGCCACTTAAAATAATGAGTTTGAAACTCACTCTCCTATGAAATCGTTTCGTCAATACCGGAACCTTTTTTCATGTGCTAAAAATCAAGTCAACAGATGTCGCGTGATTGGGACGCGTGAGGCAGCAATTCACAAAGATAAACTTATACATATATTTATGATTTAAAAATAGTAATACAATCAAGATTTGGGACAAATATATTGTATGTGGCTAGATAAATATCAGCTATTATATAGAAAGGCCGAGATCCCTCTTCGCATTAAAATGTTTAATACTTTAACAAAACTCTTGTTGGAGAATTGTATTATGTATAAATGTGTCCATTTATTATTTATCAACATTGAAGTAATTCAAGCGAAATGCACCAGTTTCCTGCACACAATAAATCAATTGTCCGTCATAAAAAAAAACAGCATTTCCTATTCCTTTGTGATGTAAATATTTATTTTTGTGGAGAAGAGGAAGAGTGTGATTACTGTTTTCGCTCTGTAAATATGAATGTTTAATATAATTAATTGATTCAAAGAAAAAAGTAGGTACACAATCGTTAATGTCGACCATTATCAGTTCAAAGAGAATTTTATTATTCCTCAGTATTCAGAGTATCAGCTATTGGAAATTATTTTTGCGTTTGAGCTATTCTTCTAGTCATTAGGGGCATTACTCATGAAATACCAAAGAGTTTAGAACTGTTTGGAGTCCTACCAAAACAGGAAAGTAGGGTAACTACACTCAGGGAAAACACCGTTCTAAAATGCAGCACCACAGGTCTCAATTTTAGATTTTCGTGTTCTTGATTTTTCGGTCTTAAAAAGAGAACACATGGTCTTGAAAATATACCACCCTGTCTTAAAATAACAACCAGGTTCTTGAAATGCGAACGAAGTTATCGGAAATAGAACGGTCGGTGTTGTCATCAGAACGATGTTAACGAAAATAGAACGGCCGGTGTTATCATCAGAACACATAACGAGAACGTGACAACATCGTTGCATACTTTTAGGCATTTAGTCTGTAAACAACTTTAACAGAACAAATCCAACAGTGAAGATACTGTCATTGCTGTCATAAGACATAGCTGCAATTAAACGACAGCAAACATAAGTACGTGATGGCCTGATGGTAAACCCCTCCGTTCAGTAGTCAAAGCAGTGTGAGCTCGACTCCGGGTGGAGGCAAACCACAAAACATAGTGAAAAATAATTTGTCATTCAGAAGAACTCTGAAAAATCATTTTTTTTAGATTTTTTGTTTACTTTGACCCAAAATGTTCCTAAAATGAGCCCAATACGTTCTCAGAATAAGTTAAAAATTATCATAAATCATGTCCAAACTGTTCATGGAACACAAAACACGTTCTTGAAAAATCCGTTCTCAAAATAAGACCATCGTTCACGAGTTAAGTCAAAACGTTACTGACAGACTTTTGTACACGAATGTTCTCAGTTTTGGACTTGTTTCGTTCGTTTTAGAACGATTTTTTCTTTGAGTGTGAAGCATACTGCACGACGACCTGCTACCAAATAAAAGTAATATTCAGCGAGCCTAAAAGTATGCAATATTTCCTTGCGTATGAAATCATCTGGCATATACGTATAGCATTTTGCATTATTTAAAGATCCCGATACTATTTCACAAACCTTTTGATAAAACTAAGACAGCTTATTATGAAATTAGAGCACTGATTTCGACTGCGGTTGGGAAATTTCAATTCCCTAAAACTCTGCAACTCTAAAAACGAGCTAATGTATATCGCGAAATAAAGCTGCTTCACCTACAATTGATATCCATTGCGCTCGAAGTATCTCATTTGAGAAGTAAACTTTGAGAATTTAGAGTGAGCTGAGTTCTCAAAATCTTATCTAAGAATTCATGAAATACTATGCTATGCTGTTGCATGCTTTTAGGCGCACATATAATTGTTCCAGCGATTTTTAAAAATACTCTCGATTTGGAAGTTACTCAACAACACACGCTGTTGCTTCGGTACTTGCTAGTGAGCGACGGAGCAAATGGGATAACTTAATATGATTGGCGCGATGACCGCTCTTTCACTAATACACCCTTAATTCCAATTCTGCCGGGTCCTGCTCTGTATATATTTCTTCATGCGATATTATTTAAGGCGCAATTTTTTCTTTTACAAATTATCACCACTGAACTTTGCAATTTCATAAAAAAAACATGAAGAACAAAAACTAGCTTTTGTTGCTGATAGTCCACAAAGAGCTTAGCTTCAAAAACAACAACAATAACAACCCAACAGTATTGTAATCTTTTGTGTCACGCTGCTTAGGTTAACGCAACATCGTAAAAAAAATTTAAATAAATTTGCGCACATTTGTAATAATTTTTTGTTTCGCATTTTTCTTCTGCCAATCCAGCAGTTGCGGCCACAAATTGCTTCGTTTGGCTTTTGTGTTGCACAAATGTGTTTTCCCATTTCCCTGTAGTTTGTTAAACTTTTTTTTTTTTGATAAACTTGTGAGCTTAGAAAACATATCGCGCATCATTTATCGCTGTCGTCGCAGTTACAGCAGCGGTGCAAAGAGGAAGTCAAAGCAACCGAATAGACACTATTTGAGTTCACATTGGAGTTTGGTGAAAAAAGTGGGCGTGGTTATGCAGAAACGAAAAAAAAATTGTACGTAAGCGATTTGCTGAAAAAAAAATATAAAATATGCAGTGAAAAGATTAGCACTTGGCGCAATGACGTAAATCTGTAGCGTTTACAACAAAAACAATAAACGCGAGGAACTTTTTACAACAGTCAGAAAGGAATACTGGAAAAAATTTAAAACGTTTAGAGTCAAATAAGCAATCCCAGCGTAGTGAATCCCATTGAATTCGTTCTTGTTGTATGTAGCGAGATAAATGGCGGCGTTGCACTTTGCCTTGCGCACTAGTGTTAACATGCTGCAAGGGTAGGGATATTATAGTTTGCATCATGCAGCGAACTGATGGCACTACACCACCAGCAATTGGCGCTAACATTAAACGCACTTAAATTTAATGCTTAAGCATTTACCTATGATGCATAGCGAATGACAATATCAATGCATTACTACATAAAGTAGACCCCTATTTCTATCTGAACTAAGAGCAGAGACAGCGCTAATGATCCAATCTAGTTTTTACTACAATCGATGGGTATTGAAAGGTTTCGTTACTAGCAAATAAACTATAATAAAATAAAATTAAAGATCGAATTAGTCTTTTGAGTTTTTGCAATTTCGAACTTGCTGAATGATCTTGTCAAACCGTTGTAGACATACAAAGCGGTGTTTGGTGTAATGGTAACATACTGCGATTGGACATTCCTATTCCTTGGTTCGATAAAGGTTATGAAAAATTTCTAACAATAAAAAGCGGTTTGACAAGACCCTTCAACAAGGTCGAAATTGATATTGTGTGTGTTTGTAGCTTTTTCAACTTAAAATAAAATAAAATAAAATGAAATAAAATATGAATAATATTAAATAAAGTAAAATAAAATAAAACAAATAAAAACAAAATAAGTACGAAAAAAAATAAAATAAAATAAAATAAATTAAATAAATTCAAAAAAATAAAAAGGAGTAAAATTAAAAAAGATAAAAATAGAACAAAAAAAATGAAATAAAATAAAATAAAAAATAACTTAAAAATATGAAAAAAAAAAAAATAAATAAAAAAAAAAAATAAAAAAAAAATAAAAAATTAAAATAAAATAAAACAAAATAAAAAAGCAATAATAAGAAAAAGTTAAAATAAAAAATGAAATAAAATAAAGCAAAATAAAAACATGAAAAATAAAATAAAATAAAATAAATAAAATAAAAATAAAATAAAATAAAATAAAATAAAATAAAATAAAATAAAATAAAATAAAATAAAATAAAATAAAATAAAATAAAATAAAATAAATAAATAAAATAAAATAAAATAAAATAAAATAAAATAAAATAAAATAAAATAAAATAACATAAAATAAGATCAAACAAAATAACAAAAAAAAAATATAATAAAATAAAAAAAATAAAATTCGATAAAATAAAATAAAATAAAATAAAATGAAATAAAAAAAACAAAATAAAATAAAAATAAAATAAAATAAAATAAAATAAAATAAAATAAAATAAAATAAAATAAAATAAAATAAAATAAAATAAATTAAAATAAAATAAAATAAAATAAAATAAAATAAAATAAAATAAAATAAAATAAAATAACATAAAATAAGATCAAACAAAATAACAAAAAAAAAATATAATAAAATAAAAAAAAACAAAATTCGATAAAATAAAATAAAATAAAATAAAATGAAATAAAATAAAATAAAAAAAATAAAATAAAAATAAAATAAAATAAAATAAAATAAAATAAAATAAAATAAAGTAAAATAAAATAAAATAAAATAAAATAAAATAAAATAAAATAAAATAAAATAAAATAAAATAAAATAAAATAAAATAAAATAAAATAAAATAAAATAAAATAAAATAACATAAAATAAGATCAAACAAAATAACAAAAAAAAAAAATATAATAAAATAAAAAAAATAAAATTCGATAAAATAAATTTAAAATAAAACAAAATAAAAAAGTAAAGTAAAATAAAATACATTAAAAAAATTAAAGACGAAAAAGTTG